>JAPEKM010000007.1:32950815-32961826 GCA_027575975.1 Cathorops multiradiatus
ACTTTTAGGACTTGTGTGAAAATCTGATGTTGTTTTAGGTCATATTTATGCAGAAATATAGAAAATTCTAAAGGGTTGACAAAACTTTTTCAAGTATTACTGTAGCATTTACAGTGTCATGTCATGTTTGGGTGAGGACTGAGCAACTTCTTGGCTCTGACCCTGTTGACCTGTACCCACCCTGAATTTAAAGAATGTATGTAAAGCTTTTGCCTGATTGAGCTAATACTCTGTTATCCCCAAGAAACTAAGGTTTAAAATCTGTTTTAAATCTAGTCATTGCTTTCTGCCTCTTTCCCCTTCTGTACATGTTTTACTCCCATTCATTCTCTCATTTCTGTGTCGTTGTTACTTTGTCACTTGTTCACACCCCCACTGTCACTATCTGCAGGATTTCCTGTGAAGTTACTCAATTCTGTTTGCATTAGTAGAGCTGTAATTGTAACTGACTTTTTGATATAAATGTAGGTTTGGAAACGTCTGGACATTTTCTAATGCAGGGCTTTTCAAAGTGTGGGAGAGTCAGCGCCCCCCACCCACCCACCCACACACACACACACACACACAAGACAATTTTTGTTGTTGCTGTACTTAATGTTCCATTCATATTTAAAAAAAAAAATGGTGGTTGTACACGTTTTTTTTTTTCTTTTGCACATTTTACACATCTGTGCTTTTTGAAAACATCTTTTTTTACACATTTAAAGCATATGAGCTTTTTAAAAACATCCCTTTTTTCCACATTTTAAACATCTTTTTTTTTCCACATTTTAAACATCTATGCTTTTTTTAAATATCTTTTTTTTTTTTACACATTTTAAACATGTGCTTTTTTAAAACATGTTGTTTTACACATTTTAAACATTGTGCTTTTTTAAAACATCTTGTTTTACACATTCTAAATGTGCTATAAATGTATTCTTTTTTACACATTTTAAACATGTGCTTTTAAAAAAAAACAATTTAATACATTTTCTTTTTTAACATCTCACATCACCACAACCCCTTTTCTTGCCTTATCTTAGTGGGAGCAATGAGTTTATTTCTCCTCACATTGCACCCCCCCCACCCCACCCCCCCGGAAAAACTCTGCCGCTTCAAAGTGTTTTCAAAGTTCCCCACACTTTGAAAAGCCCTGCTCTAATGAAATATCTCCTCGGTGGAGAAACTGCGGTCTGCAATGTCCAACCAATCAGGACAAGGTGGCCTGTTAATTCAGAAGTCTCTTGCACTTGCATTCGGGCATTTTAGCCTAATGTGTTTGGATGTGTTTGGACGCTGAATAGAGGAGCTTTATTTGTTTGGATTTTGTGTTTCACAGTGGTGGTGAAACAAGTGTTTGTACAATATCTCCTATAAGACAGACTTTGTATGCACTGTAGCTGTATAGTATATTATTAATGGAATAAAGAACTGCTTTATATTTGCATATGCCATAGCTGATTCCTTCAGCTTGTGGAATTGTGCTCTTTTTATTTTTCTGATAATGGGATCCCAGATATGCAATGGTACTTTTTCATAGCAAATATGTTTTGGAGACTCTTCCAAAGCATCCATATAATTACCAGAAGGGTTTACAAATTCTGTGTATACATGCACAAAGACGAATGAGTATATCCTATAATAGCAGTTGGGAAACATTTCAACACAAGGCAAAGTGAAGCAACATCTGCTTACTAAAATGGCAATGAAACAATCTTTGAATTGGGGGGGGGGAAACACTGGGTATTTTCTTCTGCATTTTTTATGTGGAGAAAGGATAGTAGCACCTGTAAAGGATGAAATGACCTCAACAGCCCTTGCAAAATGAACCCTGCCAGTGCCTTATATTTACAGAAGAAAAATGTAGATTTTCTGCATTTTTGGTTCTGGATCTCTGAAACTGAGCCTCGTAATAACTCCTGGTTGTGAAATAACTTGGCATGCTCTAGGACCATGGGAAGGTGAAATCAGAGAAGGGAAATCAGGCAGAGGGAATAAGAGCACCTGAGCACTGGGGTGTAAACAGGTGCATCGATCTGCTTGCTCAAAATGTGCAATTCTTTTACCACAGCGGAGTAGTTATTTTTCCATTCATTATAGTTTAAGCCACTCTTATTTCCTCATGTTCAACCACACCTTGTGTTGTGTGGCACGTTTTCATTCTCTTAGGTGTGGACCTTGACTTCTTCAAGCCCCACCTGTACACACTAACCAAATCAGCTCATGCGTGTGCACTTGTGATCTGTGCGACTGGAAGTCAGCAGAAAAAAATCCGTAAAGCCCTTGACGTGGTGCTTTTATCTCTTGGGAATTTGAGGACACAGCAAATACAAACACAGCATCTCGTCTCTTAACCATTTTTGGATCATGAAGCAAGGCAGAAGTTCAAGACCGTGAACAATTGTCAACCTTGTCACTGGAATTATTGGGCGTGATTGCTGCATTCTATATGTCATCACTTTAACCAGCTCCACAGAAGGCTTGAGAAGCCTGTTTGAGGTGCCCGACTCGTATTGAGAGTGGATTTGAAGAACAAAAGGATTTGTGAGGAGTAGCTGTGAGGTGCCACTTTGTTTATTTTCAGATATTTCTGCTCATCCTGTGGTGCATTTTATACCCTGGTTTTACTTTGACTTGTAAGTAATGCTTATGATGGTCTGTCAGAGATGCTTCAGCTTCTTTAGCTGAAAGTATTTGGGTGTTGGTGGCAGAACGTGAGAAAGATGGACGAGAGATTCTTTGAAGATTGTGTGTGAGACAGTAGTAAAAAAGTAGGAGGCTTGTTTATGTGTGCAGGAAGCCTTAGTGTATTTTCATATCAGCACTTTTCTGTACACACAACGTTTCTGAGGGGCTGCACACAGAGATTAGAGCTCCTAAGAGTGGAGTTATTCTCCCCATGTAGAGGCGATCATTTCTCTTTGGAAACTGGGCACATTTAAGAAAGGATCAACTTGCTGGCTAATCAGCTTATGCTTTACAGGAATTCACTTGTACCTTTATGCTCAGGCAAAAGAAAAAACAAGCATCTGACTTATTCTTGCCTTTACATTAGGAAATTTCTGAGCATCTTTATACCAAAGAAGTCTGGGGTAGCACGGCAAGATGACACTTGTTTCATTACTAGAGGATTGAATTCAGCTCTGAAGCAGCCTGATTGGGGCTTGTGAATATGTTTTTAACTTCAGGAAAGAGTTGTTTGTGCCAACTGTGGAATTTTCTCACAGGGAGGAGGACAGCTATACTGTGAGATCTCAGGAGGGATAAAGAGACACCAAGCACCAGGGGGACAAGTTTGAGAGCTCACTACTGCACGTACATGTAATATATTGGAGCTGTGCATCAGAAGTACTGAGTCATTGTGGTCTGTCTGACACAAACTACACTTCCCCCTCCTCTTCCTCTGTCTGTCAGTCAGTCTCTTATTTCTCTCTCTTACCCCCTTTCTGATCCTCTCTGACTGCGAATGAGCTTACCTGCTGAGGACTGTGGGATAAAAGCGAGCTCTGTGTAAACAATCCCAGGAAGGCCACCTCATTTTTATAGATGGAGCATGAGAAGAAAAGGGGATGATTGTATCTGCTCATTGGAGGAAATCACCGCGACATATGAGCCTTGTACTCTGCTTCAGAAAACCACTGCCTACCTGGGAAGGTTGAGAGGTGTGTCTGAGAGAGAGAGAGAGAGAGAGAGAGAAACTTTGTCCCTTCTCCCGCCTTCAGGGGCAGGATCTGCTGCTCAGGGAAGGACGTGTGAGCTGCTCAGCACTGACGGAGTTGTCAGTGATTCTCCATCCTCCCGCCTTTGTGCTCTCACACTCTTGCGCTCTTCATTCCTGACTCGTATTGATTTTATCTGCGCACTGGCAAGATGATGGAGGAAGTGTCTATCACGGTGGCCTACGATGCCCACGTTATCAACCAGATCTGTGATGAGGACATCTTTGCTAGTTTGGTGGCAGACTCTAAACCCAAACCAACGGTAGGTAAAACCATGCAAAAGCTTCCAAATTTATCACTGAGTTACTTATGCGCTCGTACATTAGCCAAGCAAGTAGAGCCTGAGGCTTGTGTTGTAATAGTGATCGTAGTGTTCTTTATAGAAAAAAAGTAATGCATTTTGTTAACTTATTCTTCCTATTTGTTAGTGGTCTCCTAATTATGTTAGACTTCTAAACTGTCTCAGTTGCAAGCTTAAACTCATTATTTCATTTTTCTTTAATTTATTGTTCAAAATTATTCATACTTATTACTAGTAACATTTTTATGGCAAAGAGAGCAAGAGCAGCAACACAAGTTACAATACAATAAATACACAGACAAAATCAATCAATTCAGAGCAGAAAGACAAAAAAAGTGTTTGATAAACTTTGTTGTATTTATTTATTGGAAATGGGTGTAGTGTTTGGACTTTTTGTTCAAGGGTTTTGGTTGGTTGGTTTGTTTGTTTGTTTGTTTCCATTTTCTGTCACACTGTAATATAAGGTTTCACGTAGTGCAACCTAGTTCTACTTCTGCATGCTTTGAATATGCAGATATTGATTAATTATAAATAAATATTTAAATCCTCCTGTCCTTCGGGAACCATCTTGACATGTTTCAGAGATCCAAATGACAGCTTAAACATCGGATTTCTTTAAACAACCTGACATGAAGGTGGGACACTGTGTGTCAGTGAATAGTCATGGAAAACAGTGATTTGCTGTAAATGCTATTTGAATGGAAAGTGCCATGGGGGAGTGTTCTTTCCACGATAGGAGTCAAGTACCTGTGACGTGTGTGTGTGTGTGTGTGTGTGTGTGTGTGTGTGTGTGTGTGTGTGTGTGTGTGTGGTTTTGTTTTGTGTGGGGACAGAAGTGCAATAATGCCATTTGCTGACAGCAGCTCTGAGTTTGTTTATAGGTTACTACACTTTTCCTGTCAGTTTCCGTCAGTGTTTATGGCTCTTTAAGAACGGCATGTCGAGTTCCCCACTGAAGACATGGCACTTTTATACATACCACACTGGCCTGAAATGTGGCATTTCAACACGAAACGTTGTGTCCTGAACTCACTGTTCTGCGTATTAAATCTAATGATTGACCATCATCTTATCAATGTCTTTCTCAGCCAAACCTCAACCCTCCCCTTCCAATCTCTCTGTCCTTTCTCTCAACTTTAGCTCTTGTTTTCTAACCACTTCCCCCTCATGGCATGCCATTACTCCCAGAGACCTAAAAAGCGATACTATTACTCAACCCTGAACAAATACACTGTATTAGAACAGTCGATTTGAACAGAATTTTCTTCAGCACTGCTTTTGGATACTTTGTTTGCATATGGGTGTGTCAGGTTTCCCATCAACCTCCACATGTAGCCACCTTCTGGTTTTGCCATTGTTGGAAAAAAGCTGTTTTTACCACAGGCCCCATGGAAATTACATCACATCGGTGTTTTCTCCCTTTGCAAAGTCTCTATATGCAAAACTAGGCCAGGTGAGTGGCTTCCCAAGAGCACTTGTTAATGCGTTTTTGCACTTGGTCTCTATGGATCTGTAATTGAAAGCCCTTGTGTAAAAGGGCAACCTACACACTTTATGGTGAGATGGATTTGGGTTCTGTTGCTTTTATTGGGCTGTACAATGAGTCATGTGTATCACATCCATCATGTTTTTTTTTAATCAACAATTTTTATCAATATTACATTTATTGGAATCAAATGATAACCATCATCAAGGTTCTTAACTGTAGCTTTTGGTTTTGCAGAAAGTTATGAGGTGAGCCTCATTTTGGGCTAGCCCTACAAACCTGCAAACCTTTACGCATTTTGCATAGATACTCTGCATTTTAGCATCATAGTACACACATGAGCTGTCGCTCAAACATGTAAAAAGAAAATCACTCAAAAGAGCAGTTTTCTGTTTTCAATGATTAAAAACAGCAGATGAATCAGTCAACATATAAATGCGGCATGACAGTTTTGACAGTATGTGTTTTGAACATTGCAATATTAACTGACACTGTCTGGAAGCTCCACCCCTTTCTATCAGAGTGAATAGCGCCTGATCTAAGGGTCCAACAGTATTTAAACATATCCACAATTCAAGGTAAGCGGTACGCCTTTGACCACTTTAACCAGTGATTTTTTTTATTAGACAGTGCACTGAAATGCATCATGCATTATGAGTTATTATACTTTGTATATGGTGATGCATATTTTGCAAAATCATTTTAAATAAACCACAGGAATAGGTGTGGCTGGTTTTAGCAGTAATGCAGGTAGTGTGTGTTGCTCCAGATTCCAGCTCCCTTGGTGTGGCTTTAGAAAGCTCCTCCCTGCTGAATGCCATGGTAACACCAGCACACAAACCGACAGTGGCTCTGCTGTTATAGCAACACACTCAGCCACCGAGAACACAGGAGAGCCTGAACAGTCTCCGAGTGTAAAGCTTCATCACTGTAACTGAGCTGAGTTAAGCAGACTCTGTCAGGCAGTTACTGACTCACCTGACCTGTTTAAAGCACTCTAACCTTTAAAGTGTTTGAAACGCTTTCTTCTGAGCCATGCATCATGATCATACAAAAGTATCTAAAGAATGCAAGGAATGTTTAGCCTGTGAATGCTAATGAAACATGACAGTGGCTTTACGTGTGTTGGTGCCAATACTAGATGTAGTGTACAGCAAACGATACTTAGGCAAAAATAAATAAAAATAAACACGCACAGCCACTTAATGCTGTGCTGCATCTAAATCTAACTTTTCCTCATGGGCTCCAGGCATATGTCCCCACAAGGTCAAAACAATCAGATATTCCTATCCTTGTGGGACATGTGGTTCCCAACCGAGATATAAAAACATACCGCCTGCACAGAGCCGGAAGTAAATGAACATGACATTCAGATTGTTCATGCTCAATTGAACAGAATCTAATCAAATGTCCGTCTTTTTATGGGCACAGAACTCTCTTCATAAGCTAAACAAAACAAATGACTAAATGATTCAAACATGGTTTCACACAAGACTGACCAATCAGGACTCAGGAGATGTAGTGGTGTCGTCTGAGTGTTAATGTCTTAACTTCTTGACAAAACAGGCACTGTTAAGTTAGAAAAGTAGGGCATACCAAGCAGCGAGTAAAGGCAAAGAGATTCAGGTAGAGACAGTCGCAGCATGTGAAATGTGCATGTGCCATTGGTCACCAGGGATTCCATTTCCATTGCTATGCCAATGACACCCAGCTCTACATCTCCACTAAATCCACCACCGCTGCTACCAACTCTACTCTGACTAGGCGTATCACTGAAATTAAATCATGGATGCAAGCCGACTTCCTCAAACTCAACTGTGATAAAACAGACATGCTCATCATTGGCCCCAAATCACTCATTAAAAAAAAACCACTCATTACTTCTCTCTCACTATTGACAACACCACCCTGTCCCCCTCCCTGCACATCAAGAATCTTAGAGTTGCTTTTGACATCAACCTCACCTTTGAACGGCACGTCAATCTAACCACCAGAACAACCTTTTTCCATCTAAAAAAAACATACCACATCTCCGTCCTTGACGCTTTCTCCCTGCTGCCAAAACTTTGGTTCACATCCCGACTGGATGACTGCAGCAGCATCCTTTATATGATGCATCATCCAAAGTCCTCAATAAACTCAAATGCATCCAGAACTCCACTGCACACCTGCTCACTCACTCCCGTGATCACATCACCCCTGTCCTCCAAAAATTCCACTGGCTGCCTGTACCACAACGGATTCAATTAAAAAGTATTCTCTTCACCCACAAAGCCCTCCAGAAGCAGGCCCCCTCCTATTTCATTGACATGTTCCACCATCATACTCCCTCCCACACCCTTCATTCTTCTGATGCCAAACTCTTACCCATACCCCTCAGGACCAAGCGACAGAGTCTTCTCCATCCCTCTGGAACTCCCTCCCTAAACACATCCATGACTGCACCAACCTGTCCAGTTTCAAATCATCTTTAAAAACTCATGTCTTCAGAACTGCATATAATCTATAATACAGTTTGGATTTATGTTTTATGTGGTTTTATCTGTTTATTCTGTTGTTTTAACCTGCCTTAATCTTTTTACCTTGTAAAGCATATTTTCTAAATACTCAAAGTGCTCTATAAATAAAATGTAGTAGTATTATTACTATTATTATCTGACCTGCTGGCCTTCCAGTCGAGGTAGTGAAGCTTGGCAGTCTCTCGCTAAGATGTATGGTTTGTGATGATGGGATTTCTAATTCTTTTATAAGCTGGATTTCTTGTTTCTGTTCACTGCCCATCTTTATCAGCGAGGTTAAAAAAAAGTCCAAATCCTAGTCTCGGAGTCTCTCATTTTTTTTCCACACAGACTGAGGGCATGAAACTTGCAGAACATTTGCTGATGTTGCAGCCTTGTGCATCTTACACGTTTGAGTCAAATTAGCACAAAAATTTCATTAGCCTGTCTCCAAAACATGTCTGTGCAGCACTGAAATAATTGGAACGTTAGAGAATTGAATTACTTACCATGTTGTAGTACTGAAAATGTGTGGAACTTTGACTAGTTATACAAATTAACAGGTGTATTTTTTTCTTTGTCAATTTTGTAGCCCTGTTATTTTTAATATTGTTCCCAAGTAAATATGGGGTGTTTTAATTAACACCATTTTTTCCCCCCATGTGACTTGCAAAAACTGACTTTATGGATGACTTATTGATTCTGTCATCTACATCAGCTTCACCTACTTTTGGTTGGGTTGAAGGGAAACTCTGATCAGTAGTTTCCCTTATTTATAACACTGTATAACAGATCCAGTGTTCACACTGTATATCCATATAACACTTTCCCCAATCACCTCAGGTGCCAACTAAGAAGCTGAAGAAGTTTGAGAAGGAGTACCAAGCTTTCCGAGAGAGCCAGCTGCAGCAGGAGGACCCTATAGACAGATACCAGGTAAGCAAAATGGCTACTTGAATCATATTTACTGCTATCCCTGCTTCTTCACCCTCATCTCCTGCCTTCACCTTCATCTCATGGCCCTGTCTCAGTTCAGGACTGTGTAGAGATCTGCGGCGAGCATGGCATGTTACACACAGCACAAAGGGAAAAGAGAGACTCTTATTCATAGCTGTGATCTTATTTGTTTCAACTTTTTTGTTTGTTTGTTTGTTTGTTTGTTTTTGAACAGAATATAGAGAAGGTGACCATATTCATGAGGACTCTGTTTTCATTTTGTTCCTTAAGGAACAATTTTAATGTTAAATACACTGAGATGTTTTTGTTGTACAAATATTTTTTTTCCCTTTTCTTTTTTTACTGAAATACTGACACTTTTTAATATATAAGTTAAAGGACAAATGTTTCCAAGAGCAGCTATTACGGAGAATTAAGTTTGGATTTTTTAATTGTTTAACTGTAAACCAAATTAGCTAGCATGACATTATTGTTAACGTTTAGTTTTCAGTTTGTTCAATTTGTAGTGTTCTGTGTTGCAATATTTTTTCTTACATTTTCTATTTTTTCATGAACATGCAATATTTTATTTCTGTTCCTTCCTTTGCACTTCCTTTTGTATTCTGAAGTTTGACTTGTATCTCTGTTCATAGTGCATGGTTTATTATTTATTTTTCTTCTGTAATAATGCAATAAAATGCTGTTTCACTGTGGACTAGGGGGTTTTCTCATGGTAGTACATTTTCACAAGCTTTTTAAGTAAGACTTTTGGATGCAAGCTGAACTTTCCGTGATTTCCGTTCCATGACTTCCTGTTTACTTCCTGCAACACTCACACACTTAACCAATGGGCTTCGCTCACTCACCCCATTTACCAAATGCTGTATGAGTGAGTGGAGAGGGAGCAGTGCGGTTTTCTGCAGGAGGTCTGCTGAGGTGCGTTTTCTAGTGCTAGATCGTGTAGTGTTGTCACACTGGTAGTCTACAGCAGCCGCAGGTAAGCTCTAAACCCAGCGGTTCTCTCTGGCTATTGTCAAAACTTGCTTCTCCTGCATGTCTGCTATAACTTCTCTCCTGTTCTACGCTTTATGGGCTTATTGCTTGTTAGCTGTGAAAAGAGCTCTGTGGCTTTGCATGACACAGGGATCTTCATGGTTTTAGCAAGGCAAGTGTGTGTGTGTGTGTGTGTGTGTGTGTGTGTGTGTGTGAGATGAATCAAAATGGGACTCAGATGACCAGTCTTCCTCTTCCTGATGAGCAGAATGTCCGGCAGTGTGTGTATCATGTGAGAGCACTTAGAGGGAGTGGACAGTGTCACACAAATCCTCCTCTTCCCATGAAGATAATGCAGATGATGAAACCCAGTTTAGAGGAGCAGCTAAAAGCCATTCAGTTTTCATGTACAGTGTGTGTGTGTGTGTGTGTGTGTGTGTGTGTTTAGGTTTCAGTAGTCAGTACTGGCCTTATATTAAAGTAGCTGAACAAAAACTTAATTTTATATCAGTTTCCTCTCAATATACTGTACAGTACGATGCAAAAGTCTTAGGCACCCTATTTAAAAAAAAACAAACTAATTTTGATAATTTTTATTTTATGACTTTTGTATTACGGAGTCAGTAGAAAAACAAAAATGTTACAGAAAAATGTTTGGATGTCAGTAATGAATCCAACATTATAAAATAATACAACACATTTCAAATAAAAACATAATGAAGTATCTCATGTTTTAACTGCAAAAATAAGACCTGCAGTCAAAGTCTCCAGAAGATTCTCCAGGATGCTCAGAAAAACCTATCAGCCAATTTCCATTTAAAACTTCCCAAAGTGTACCTGAGTCTACTGATGAATTTTTTTTAAATGGTTGTCACACGGAATCTTGACTTTTAGTGTACTACTGTTTACTGTTCCTTATAGTTTTTGTTTTGTTTTTTTAAATGTTGAAAGTTATTTTTGAAGTACTGTATGTATTGTTAGTTTTACACTTGAATTGCAAGATAAATGTCATTAACACACATATGGAAAAGATGTAGATAAATCTTATAAAATTTGTATATCCTTTGTCTGAAACTTGTATGTAAAGCATACAACA
>JAPEKM010000007.1:33495746-33506789 GCA_027575975.1 Cathorops multiradiatus
CTTTTAGGACTTGTGTGAAAATCTGATGATGTTTTAGGTCATATTTATGCAGAAATATAGGAAATTCTAAAGGGTTCACAAACTTTCAAGCACCACTGTAAAAGAAGTAGTAGAAGCAGAACACCCAAAATACACTTGGGAATAGGGCGCAAGGGGCAATTTTGGACAAAAACAACATTCTACAGTTGAGAAGAATCCAAGCCACTGCATTTAGGTCTCATTAAGAACAAATTTCAATAGTAGCCTGCTTTTTCAGTGGAAAAAACCCCCAAAACACCCACATTCTTTTGTGAATCAGTACCAGTGTACAAAACATCAACAGGTACTGGATTAGGACAGTAAGTTCACTGGAGTAATGGGTAAATAAAAGCAAAAACTTTATTTTTACCTACCTTCATTGTTCAGATTTATTGGGGTAATGATAAAAAAAATCGTACAGGTGCCTGAGGTGGTGTAAAACACCTGAGATCTTTCATCAGATATCAAATCTAGCAGTATACTACTACTTCTTTTTCTCCCAGGCCACTATTTCCTACTACCAGATCATGCACATGCAGACGGTGGGGCTGCCTGTGCACTACCAGACGCTGTGTGAGAGCAGTAAGCTGTATGATCCAGGACAGCAATACGCCACCCACGTCAAAGAGCTGCAGATGAGCGAGGAGCCTGAGGTCCATTACACCTTCGAGCCCTACTGTGCTTCCAGCAGCCAGTGCGTACTGTATCACACACAGGGTTCTAGCAGTAAAATCAAACTTTAAAACATGTTTTCTGTGAAAGATTCAAACATTCTTGAGACTGATATATGAGCTCAGAAAGCGATGTCACCATTTTTAGCTTGCAGAACTAAAACTAAGCTAGCTAGGATTATAAGTGATGTGAAAAGTCATGTTTGTTACATAGTATTTTGACAGCTTTATTTACTGTTGTAGAAATATCATTGAATGTACATAGCAGTACAAATTAAGATATTCATGGACATTCGCAGAGCATTTTTGAAGAAGGTGAAAATGTAGAGATATTCCAAATCATATTTTCTTTCTTAGATTCTTAGTCCTTTAAACCATGTTTAATGTATGCTGTACATAAGGTATGTAGAAAATTATCACATTTATTTTCTTGAGATATGTTAATAGCTTAAAATTACATGTTTATGGGTACATGTTTTCAGACAATGAAAAAATTAATGAGGTGAAATGAAAAAATAGTGTAATTATCAAAATATGAACCAAAGTGGAAACCATTACCTGAAATATAGTGTGAAAGTAGAGAAATAGACTGAAATATTAACTGGCATGCAAACTGGTGCAATGGACCTAAATATACAGTATGTTTGATTTTGACTGTAGGCAGGCAGCGAGAGTGCGTAGTGACAGTTCCAACGCAGACGCACCGAGCAGCACTGAAGGGACGGTCACAGCAGGAGAAACAGCTGATCCTGCCACTGCTCAGAAAGAGGAGCAGAGGAAAGGTATGTATAGTTTAAGATGATGCTGAGTTGATTTTTCCTGGATGGTACTTTTAGCTAATTAGTATTACAAATACTTAATAATAAAAAATGCTTTATTATAAAATGTACTATATATGTCACTGATGATAATGGTGTTGTGCTTTAGAGTTTCTGTACATCTGTGAAGCAAATGTGCCTTGAATATTTCATTCATTAGTGGACCCACAAAATAGCTTTGATCCTCCACCAGAGATTTGGAGGTGACTTTTGTGGCTATATAGTCTGTTTTTTTTTTTTCAAGTGGAACACTATATACTGTGCGTCTGACAATCTAGTACCTCAATTTTTGTAGGATTATGACACCTCAGATCAGGACTGGACTGGGACCAAAAATCAGCTCTGGCATTTTGGCCCAGACCAGCCCACCACAACCGGCCCACCATCAGAAACCACATAATGGCTTCACTCTTCATTGGCATTGTCACTTTTCATGAACAATCCAATCAGATCTTGACTTGGACAACATTGTTTGGAGTATACTGAGCTTTCAAAAAAGAGGGCACCTTTTGCAGACAGGAGGAGATTTTTAGAATTTTAGGACAGAGAAAGAAGACTGGTATCTTATCTGAATAAGAAATGACTAAAACATCAACTGTTAGCTGACTGTAAATGATGACTTACTCACTGTTAGCGAAATAATAACGTGGGCTAACAACGATCTTCCTCCATAAGACAATGTAAGAGCAACATTTACGAAATAGTTTTAGTACACCAGGCAAAACACAGATAGATAGATTGCAAACTTGTTGTGAGCCAAGTTACCAGTGTGCACAAATAGCTACTATAATCTAGCATTGACGTTAACTAGCCATGCCTGCATTCATGAAGTAAGTAAGCTAGCTATGCACCTAGCTGTAGCTAAATTGAGTAGAGAAAGGTGTTCAGTTTGTTTTGTTGTAATGTTGTCAAGCTCATCTTCCTCCCTGTCCTTCTCACTTCTACTGCTACCTCCAAACTTTGCCCACAATTGGTGGGTGCCTCTGCTGCAGAAGGTTGTGCAGCAAACATATCTGGCAATTTTAAATATTCAGTAACATCTGCCTCAAGGGCCTGCCTTTTCTTCACCTGCAACTTCTTTGTGCCTCCTTTTCACGTTGGCTTATCCACATTTGACATACTGTTAATTGCAGATCTTAACACAGAGCCCCAAGGGGGAAGTGCCTTGTAAAATGGGAATGGGCCATTGGGCCAGCCCAGTGTCAGTCAAGAAACCAACCAATGGATCACTCTATCTGCTTTATGGGACAGTCAAAAAAATAAATAAATAAAAAATCTGCCGGCCCAAAAGACATACTGGTCCTATAGGAAAGTTCCCGGGATGTCAGATGGCCAGTCCAGCATTGACATACAAATGACAGATCGGTGTGTGTGGTACCTGAAATCACTGACCTGTGTTTTCATGTCAAGGTTTCACTTAGACAGGCATGATTTTAAAATCACAAATGCTTTTTGCTCCTTATTTGTGTCCGCAGTGTACCAGCATTTTCTGATGGCACTATAAAAACACTAGGTTCCGTGCACACACTTGATGAACTGAAACTAAAGACTGTGAATTGAGACACAGCTTATCTTTTTCAGTCTCACAGCACATGATGGATAATTTGTTATACTTGTCATTTCTTAGCACGAGGTCACATGACTCACAAATCATGGGGCTCCACAGCAAGTGACACAGACAGTATGGTCGGAGGGAATGACCTCAGCTCTCCCACCAACAGTGCAGGTACACACTGGTTTCAGGTTTTGACACTTCGACCACAGTGCTCCTTTTCATTTGGTGTAACACAAAAAAGATATGGATGCAGCTTTAGGAGTGTTAAGACTTATTGTGCTCTCATGATCACATTGTAGGAGACATCAGTAAAATGTCCCGAACAGCGTCCACAGGAACGATGTCATCAAACGAGGATGCAGATGAAAAAGATGGGGCCATGGTGAACTTTGAAACTTCCAGTAAGACTGAATATCATGACAACTGTAGTACATTACATGTTTTACACATGAATTTTATATAGAGAGATTCTTGGATTGCTGAAGTCATTTTTGTTGTATCACAAAAGAGAGTGTGTAATAAAGAGAGAATAAAGATGCCACAGTGTCAGGTGAAATACTGCAGCACTATAGAAAGAATTTGTGTGAATCATTATCATGCTTGGTGCCATAGAATTGCACATTCATGCACTAGTGTGCTCCACCACACTATAGACTAACCCCATTTCCAAAAAAGTTGGGATATTTTCCAAAATGCAATAAAAACAAAAATCTGTGATTTGTTAATTCATGCAAACCTTTATTTAACTGACAAAAGTACAAATAAAATATTTTCAATAGTTTTACTGACCAACTTTTTTTTTTTTTTTGTAAATATAAACAAAATTAGAATTTGAAGCTTGTAACATGCTCCAAAAAAAAAGTTGGGACAGAAGCATTATTACCACTGTGTTACATCATCTTTCCTTTTAATGACACTTTTCAATCGCATGGAAACTGAGGATACTAATTGTTGCAGTTTTGCAATTGGAATATTTGTCCATTCTTGCTTGATACAAGACTTCAGCCGCTCAACAGTCCATGGTCACCGTTGTGTGATTCTCCTCTTCATGATGCACCGTACATTCTCAGTAGGAGACAGATCTGGACTGGCAGCAGGCCATTCAAGCACACACACTCTGTCTATGAAGCCACGCTGTTGTAGCCCGTGCAGAATGAGGCCTGGCATTGTCCTGCTCAAATAAGCATGGATTTCCCGAGAAGAGACGTCTTGATGAATATGTCTCTCTAAAATCCTAATATACGTCCCAATATATCAATGGTACCATCACACACATGCAACTCACCCATGCTGTGAGCACTGATGCACCCCATACTATCACAGGTGCTGGCTTTTGCACCTTTCTTTGATGACAAACTGAATGGTCGTTTTCACCTTTGGCACTGAGAACTTGATGTCCGATTTTCCCGAAAACAAGCTAAAATGTGGACTCATCTGACCACAGCACACATTTCCACTGTCTTTCAGTCCACCAGTGATGAATTCAGGCCCAGAGAAATTGGCGGCATTTCTGCATGGAATTGATGAATGGCTTGAATGGATGAATGCAGCAGCAGACTCTGTTAAGTGACAACAGTTTTCTGAAGTACCTCCGAGCCCATGTGGTTCTACTTTTCACATTAACATGACAGTTTGTCAGGTAGTGTTGCCTGAGGGCTCGAATGTCACGCACATTCAACAGTGGTTTCTGGCCTTGCCCTTTACGCACGGAGATGTCTCCGAATTCCCTGAATCTTTTCACAATATTATGTGCTAAAGATTTTGAAAGACCTAAAATCTTGTGTTGAGAAATTTTCTTTTTGAATTGACCAACAAGTCTCTCATTAATTTTGGTACAAAGCAGCGAGCCACTTGCTTACAAAGACTGAGCCTTTGGTGCTGCTCCTTTTATAGCCAATCATTTTAACAATTAACCTGCTTATTGTGGACTCTTCCAAAATGGTGTGGCTGGAATATCCTAAAAACTTTTCAGTCTTATTTTGCCTCTCTCCAAACTTTTTTGTATGTTTGACGCAGGCATCAAATTCTAACTTTCTTTATTAAAAAAAAAAATTAAGTTGGTCAGTAAAACTATTGAAAATATTTTCTTTGTACTTTTGTCAGTTAAATAAAGGTTCACATGTATTAACAAATCACATATTTTTTGCTGTTTTTGCATTTTTGAAAATATCCCAACTTATCTGGAAGTGGGGTTAGCAATTGTAATATAATTACATAACTATCAGAGGACATACTTAAATACTATACGACATAAATGGATAGTTATTCAAAGTAACAAGGTTGTAAACACCTAATTGGTTTATACCTGCATTTCCACAAATATACTAATGATTTTATATTAAAAACAGACTCTTTCAGTGGTCAGAAATAATGCAACAGAAAAAGTAAACCTTTGGCAAATACACCTACTATAGAAATCACAGAAAACCAACAAGCAGCAAAGCACAGAAAACAATTTGTGAAATGTGTCCAGCACTTGTTTTCTTTACTTTGGCCCAGATAGCCAGAATACAATGTATTTCTGTAGCATGTTAGGTCTGTCCCTAAAAAAAAACTTCGCTGTTTGCAAAATAAACAGCAGTTTGGTTCACTTCCTGCAGCCGGGTTGATTACTGTGTTCACACCTGCCCAAAGATAACACACCTGGGTTCTAATAAAATGAACTAGATGCTGCATATGTAAAAAGCATCCTTATTTATCCTGTTCTACCTGTCAACATTGTAGCGCAATGACAGAGACAAGATAGTACCAGTATGTACTTGCTCATCAGGAGTCTATAAACTACAGTAACAAAAAGTGAGAGAAACAGCCTTGTCTTTTGCATTAAGCGTCTTATGGTTTCAAAATAAAAAAGCTTGTGCTACACAAGCATCCCTCTCTCTTCTCCAGTCCATCACACACAGTCTGACTGCACAGCAGTCGGTATATTATTGTTCAGTGGGAGCATGTCCAAATCAGCTGGCTCCAGTGGAGCCCAGCCTGTTATCTCCACTAGCAGGAATAATACAGAGGCGGGAGGCTCTGCAAGCTACCATAGGCATACAGTGTGAGTTAGTGAGAATGGGAGTGGAGAGTGGTCCACTCTTTTCTCCCTACCTGCTAAGCATTGTCCCAAAGTCATGTGGAATTTACCAATGGAGAGCACATGCAAATAAATGACTTCTCTCCTTCTCCATTTTCTTTAATCATACATATTATTAATATTTGCACTGTGAAAGAACTCAAAACAGATATGAAGATCTGAGAATTCCCATGTGCTTTTTGTGATCATTATTCAAAGGTTTAAAGACACCCCAATTAAAAAAAATACCAGTGCCCCTGCTGACTGGTTACTCTATTTTGTGATTAATATTCATCCACCTGAATGAGCAGCAGTTAAAAATAAAATGGGGAAATGCTTCCAAGTGAGTGACTAGGTAATTTATCTCCATCATAAGGTGATATTTTAGTGCTTTAGCGTTCAAGATCCATGATGATAAAAGACTTAGCAAGGGGGAGGAGAGAGTGATTTTAAGGGCTTTTCTGTTGATGGCACTCTGTGGAGATGGGTGGCTTGCTGCCATTTGTATGGGAGTCAGCCAGCTTTGCCAGCTCTCTGAACATGTTTTTGCTGAATGCCAAGATAAACAAAAATACATAATTAGCATATGTGTCAGGGATAAACGGGAACAGGAAAGGTACTGCAGTCTGTATGATGTACTAATGCGTGTGGATTTTCTCAGCTGTCTGTAAGTAGACATGGTGAAGAAAACCTGTGCCAGGAAAAAAACCCCAAAAAACAAAAAACTTCCATGAACAGAGAACCTGGAGTGCCTGAAGTCATTCACTGCATAAGAGCAATGGAGGGACATTACAGCTAGAAAAGAGAGAAAGAGAGGGGGAGACATAGGAGAAGAGGAAGACTTTTGAAAACAGCAATTGGAAGAGACAGTGAAGAAGACATGAGCTCATGTTCTAGTTTAACATCTGTAGTAGGTTGTTGCTGATGGTTCTGAGCATTCTGAATTTAAAAGACATGGAAGGTGGATTCAAGTACAGTAAACTGTGTACTGTAAAGGTTAGTATTCTGCTTACTGTATGAAAAGTGTTGGAATGGGCAAGTCCAGACCTCAACCCCTTTGAGATGTGGCAGGATCTTAAGAGAGCTGTGCATAAAAAAATGGCCTCAAACACCAGTAAACTGAAGCAATGTTGCAAAGAAGAGTGGGACAAAAATTTCTCCAAAAGGACGTGAGAGACTGATAAACTCTCACAGAAAATGTTTATTTCAAGTTGTTTTTCCTAAAGGTGGTTCTACATGTGACTGAATTATAGAGTATACTTATTTTTCCCCCACCTGGTTTCTCGTAGGTTGCTTTATCAGAAATCGGACAATATTTGGAATGCTGATGTTGCTGGTTTAAGAAGACTGTGGTTCTCATCCAGCACCTCTCTGCTCTCAGCTCCTGCTCTGCCAAATGTGCCTGGTCTTAAACACTCTGCAGCGCTCGCTAAACACTCAGCAGCACTCACCCCCAAACCCACCAACAGAAAGCATCCATGTGTGAAGAGACTCCCCCATGATTAAGTAAGCACAAGATGTGCTCTTCTTCCCTTAATACACTTGGCAAAGATTATACATTATCATATGGGCAGGAAGTAAGTCTGTAGTGCAACACTACAATTATGCAAAAGTCATTAGTTTGAGTCCTATTTATGGGGTGGAATGTTTTAAAATTGACTTGCAAACAACGGAGAAGTAAAATGTTCAGTGACAAGGTGATGCTCCCAAATTATAAAACAACCATTACCTTCCAAATTCCATTCAATCCACTATGGGAATTTGTGCTACTTAATAATCAGTTTATTAATAAATACATTGATAAGTAGTTTTTAATCAAATGAGCAACAATGTGGCAGTGAAGATGTGGTTAAGCACCATCTGTAAAGCAGAGTTGCTGAGAACAAGTCTACTGATGTGTTTTTAACTCCTGCCAGATGGAAGAGAGAGAGACAGAGAGAGAGACGGAGCAATGAACAGTGAGATGATATGCACATTTTCTTTTCATTTGTTTGAGTGCACCAATAAGGTATAGCTCTGTAAAGCACCACTTGAAAAATTAAGAGAATAATAATCTGAATATTTAATTAGGAGTCTGCCTCCTGGCTCCTCATTCTCCATCCAACTTAGCAGGCTGTCACATACACGTTCATTAAAAAAATGAAACAGCACAATAATAAACTGATAAGGAAGAAATAAATTGAAGTATAAAATAGTTAGTCAATCTACTAATACACTGAAAAGCATTTAACACACTTGAAATTTCTCTTCTGATGTTGTGAACCAAGTGATAACTTCAATTAGTCCAGCATTTTATAAACTCCATATTCTATTATCACTTTGTCCACTGTCCCAGGAGGTATGACCAGAACATTTTACTGATTTTTAAAGTGGAGCTGTCATTAATCAAGGCTTTCTGCTTCTCGGCACCTCTTATTTTAGACTTCTGTCACTGTGAAAAACAGTATGTAAGTCAAAATGAAAAGAAAAAAGAAAAACTGTGGCTTGTCAGTTGATTTGTCGATTGACGAACTGATTATTCAGTGGCACAAAGAGGTCCCCTCTACTTGGGAATGCCTCAACATAAGATGTGTTAATATAGATATTTAGGTACTGCCTAAAATTGGCACTCCTGATGAGTGTGTGAGCAAAATATTTGCAAGGGCTAAAAATCGACCTGAATAGAATATGAAATAAAAAATTTACTAGCTGGGAGGTGCGTATCGTGAAATACCGTGACCAAGGTCTTGAAAATACAGATTGAGGCCTCTGAGCTGAGGTCAGTATTTTCAAGGCCGAGGTCATGGTATTTCACGATATGGACCAGCCTTAAGCTGGTAAATGATATATTTAATTTTTTCTTTACCAAATTCTAACAGAAAATGAAAGCACCCAAAAGGGAAACCATATTTAGAGCAAACGTGCTACAAGCTCGTTTTCGACTTTCTCCTGAAATGTTTTCTTTTATTTCGTCTTCATCGGGGTAGTAAAACTCGCTTTTGCTGTGAACGATGTCGTTATCATTATCCATGCCGTAAAATTAATGCTATCATACTGAGAAATGAAAAAATAAATGTTGACAAAAAATTGCTACTATGTTTGTTGGTGTTGTTGTTGTGAACGAGCGAGTTGCCAAAGGTCCGTAACCGGGGTCCGGATTGTCGGATTCCGGACCGCTTGCGAGCCAATCAGAGAGCACAACTTGATGGAAACCGGACCACGAAAAAATTATATAGGGTATGAATTATCAAATTGTGTAGTGTCGTCTATTTCGCATCAGTAAATTGCATCATTGCCTTGTGACAGTGATACCAGTAATGAGATATGCATCACAGTTACGAATACATATTTATTCCTTTCTTTGATACCGCATGCCATGTGCCAGAAACAACACTGCAACATTAATTATGGTACGACTCTGCTGGGTGCCTGGTGGACAGCAGTGAACCAGCGCTTTCCCTTTGCATCATTACTATATAGTTACGATCGAACATCAAACCTAATGTCAAACAGTTGTCTGGTTACATCTGTCACGTCCATGTGCATTGGAGCTTGGAGCACACAGCCGCAGACTGCAAAGCACATGCATGCCATTGGGACTAATTAGCATGCATCTGTTACTGATTAGAGCTCTATCACAGCGCTTACATATAAGGACTCTCGGTAACACAGAGACTTTTCAAAAGACTTGTATTTTGTATAATTTTTAGGGTTTTGACCCTGTTTGTGTTTTTGGACCGTGAGTATTGTGTTATCTCTGATATCCTGTCTATGCCTCGCTCGATCACTGCCTGTTTTTTGACTCTGCCTTTGTCTGTGTTTTGGATCTGTTCGCTTGTGTGCTTTCAATAAAACTCTTCCTGTGATTACATCCGTCTATCACCCTTACATGACAGAAACTATCAATTGTCCAACAAGCTGGTGGACTAATAAAACTGCTTTAACTAGTTTTATATGAAACTGTCATGAATATTTTCTGTAAAATGTGTTAGTAAGCAATTATGCATGTCTTTGGACTGTGGGGGAAACCGGAGCACCCGGAGGAAACCCATGCGAACACGGGGAGAACATGCAAACTCCGCACAGAAAGGCCCTCGCCGGCCCCGGGGCTCGAACCCGGACCTTCGTGCGTGCTGTGAGGTGCTGCCCGCATAAAGTGCTTGTGTATGGAAAACATTTCTGGCACGTTTTCATCATTTATGGAGACGTTTATTATTTACATCGAATGTGTGTGCGAGAGATAAATCATATACAATCAAACGTCTATTTTGTATATAAATAAAATATATTCACAGTTTCCTTCCAGATGTCATTTATATGCAATTTCATAACTGACAGCAAGGCCCTGTATCCTCCTGATTCAGGTACAAAAGGAGGGAGAGGGACAGGAGAAGAGGGGAGGAAGTGTCACAGGAAGGAAATAAGTGACAGATGGGCATGACAGTGCTTCATCAACACGGAGACAGCTGAGCACCTGTACAAGTGCTCGGGCCAGTGTGAGATGGCTGGCTGTCCAGATGGAAGCACACCTTCAGACACGAGCCACATGCCGCTACATTCCACAGCCACCGCTGCTGCACGAACGCCACAAGTCACACACTAATCAACTGGTACATACTGCCTGTCGATAATCACCCGGCGAAAGGCGACGCTGCGATTACTCAGTGGCTGGATTTCACTAATAGACCTGAATTCTTTCCAAACACTTGTTTTCGGCCTAATGCCGGTGTAGAATCTGTGCTTTATGACACTGTGAAGGAAAAGCAGCCCCAGATGCATGAGAGCAGCACGCACACACACACAGTGTTATAGACGTTCGATTGTATAGGATTTGTCTCTCTCTCACACATTTGATGTAAACAATAAATCTCATTATCTCTAGCCGCTTTATCCTGTTCTACAGGGTCGCAGGCAAGCTGGAGCCTATCCCAGCTGACTACG
>JAPEKM010000007.1:33639092-33653263 GCA_027575975.1 Cathorops multiradiatus
GGTCCCCCCCCCCCCCCCCCCCCGCGCGCGCTAGGAGTTTCTTGTTTGCGAGGTCAACACCTTTGCATGTTGTCCATCAGCTCAATGTTCTCTTCAAAATCAATGGCAAAAGGTATTTTTGACCAAGTAATGTCTTGCTGTTGAGCTTACGTATTTACAGAACAGTGTTTTCTCTAATGAAACTGATTTCATTCTTATGAATATCTGTAATGCTATATGTTTTTTTTTTTTAACTATTTTGTATAAGCTTTGTATCAAATCTTGACATCTGAAAAATGTAGTTTTCCCATAGTAATCTGAGCACTGTACAGTGAAACGGTCACTTATTGCCTTCTAAACCCACAACAAATTCAAGTGCTCCCGTTACAAGTCTTGATTTGAGAAGGCATATCCTTAATGTAGCCCTGGCATTTCTGCAGGCTATGTTGTATTTGTACATGTTTAAAAAGCTAATTCTTTCATGTTGTTCTTGGAGGTGCACTCGTTCTCATGCTGATCATGGTGACTGGTGGAATGTTCCCACACTAAAGAACTATTGTTGACTCTGTCAGAAGCACAATTATACTGACAAAATATAAGGGATGATGTACGAAACCAGTGGAAAAACTATCATTTAGTCATGTCTTTCTGATTGGCATCCATGTTTCTAATTGGGGTGAAAAGGTTGTTGCTTCAAAATGGAAAAAGTGTTGTTTCGAACTGAGTAGCAAGCTGCAGATATATACCTGAGATCAGCATATATGGGCTGTTTCACAATCCGGGTACAATCCGGGCACAATCTGTGCTTTTCAGGTCTACAACAGTCCAAAAATCAAACCTCAGATTTTTGTTTTTCTGCTGCCAAAAATTACCTTTTGAGATGGAAATGAACTGCGCAGAATTTCAGAGCTACAGGTCATATACTGGGCATGTTCCCTGTGGTGAGAAGACAGCAGATAGTGTATTTCTAAAACTGACCCACTTTCTTATAGTCTACGAGAGGAAGGTATACAAAGTGAAAAACTGATTTTAAGTACAAATGTTCAAGTACTGTGCAGTGATATTTGTTCAGGTGGTGACTGTAATAACAACTGAAGTGGAGATGATCCTTGTGGTTTTCCAGAGAGGACACTTTTTGGGACACACATTTCAACCATGTGTGAAGCTCTGCTGCAAATGTGTCTCACATCTGTTTCAAAACCTGTTTGTTTGTTTGTTTTTTTTACTGTGCAACAACAGAGTCTTCTGCTTCAAAATAGACAATATTTTTGGAAAAAAAATCACTGACAACCTCATCAAATGGCGAGTGTTTTCCAGAGAGGACATTTTTGATGGACAAATGATACTGGCGGAGGCACTTAGTTTACCAAAAAAAAAAAGCAACATTCACTTAAATATCTATCTCTTGTGAATGAATGTATACATCCCAAAGTAAAATCTAGTTAGTGCTAAAAAAAAAAAAAAGTAATTCTGAATTTAACCAGTAAAATGTATGTGCAGTAATTAAAGTAGAATTTAATGAAATGACCACAAGGTCAAAACTGAGCCTGCTTTTGACTCTTACAGACATATTTATAAGAACTTATAAAAGACAGTGCTGCTGTATGTAGGGCTGGTGTGTCCCTGTAAAATAACATATAAGAAACTCCAGTGTATATTTATACTGGACCTAGTTGCAGGAGTTAGTTGATGTTATTCAAAAAGACAACCATGATCGTGAAACATCCCATATGATCATATAACCCAAATACATTCTGATGTGAAACAAAAATCTGTCTGCCCCAAACCAAGACTAAAAACTATGCCAGTTCAGAACATTACATATGTGTGTTTTCTTCAAAGCACTCGTTGTCTGCAAATCCATTTTTGATCCAGAAGTAACACTTCCGCTTTGCAGCATGTATCAAAAGGCAGTAGATTGTGTGAGATTCCTTCTTTCCAGTTCAGAGGCTCACCCAGCCAGTGAAAAAATCCTGGCAATCACAACTAAGTGTCTGTCTCCTAAAGGCTCTCAAACATCTTTCTTTTATCCACCAACTCTCTTCAACGTCTCAAAGAGTGAAAGTAGAGACCCCTGCTTTGAAAAATGAGGTGACAAAAAGCTTATTCTGTGTGAGCCAGGCCACTGACAACTCCAAATGTCTGTTTGCTTTTCACTTGTGCCCAGAAATGCATCAGTTATGCCTGAGTGCTGCAGCATATGGAAATCTTTAGCTCGCTGCTTTGACGTATCAAGTTCTTTTCGGCCAGGATTTTTTTTTTTTAATCCAAGATTGTCAGGAACATTTAAACAGCAATTTTGGACTACTGATGTGTCTATCCAACTTGCTACATTAATAAAGTGGTGATTTACATGACTGCAAGAGCTTTGAGAGAATCAAATCAGGCTTATCTGTCTGAGTAATAGCTGCCTTGGTTATTATTGATAAAGCCTGGAAACCTAATGTTCTCCACAGAGCCTCTATACCAACTGCCACAAAACCATGACGAAAAGTCCACTGGGAAACTACAGCCATAGCAAGTAAGTTCAGTTCAGAAACAGAACAAAATGAAAGCCACAATCATAAACAGTGTCAGGGCAAATTACAAGAACATGAGTGCCGGCTTTTGTCCACGGTGCCTGGACACCATGTCATCACTTAATTATTTTGCCTGGTCTCTGCAGCCTCGATGTGCTATATTTCATGCAGCCCTCCCTTCCCTGGCTGCTCCAGCCTCTCGGCAAATGAACAATCTTGGCAGAGCATAAATCTAACCTCTGCTGACTGGGAACTGTTAAGACCCCCCACACACTTAATCAAAGTTACCAGTCTGCTATCTCTGCACTGTGGCCTGCATGTAGGCTTTGGAGAGGCTGCATTTCTGAAATATTCTGCCAGACCTGATCTGTTAATGAACACTGTGCTTCAGAATCTGTTCTTGTGTCTAAAATAAAATCAGGACTGATTGCATGAAAATAGACTAATGGCACTGCCTAGTCAGCAGTGCATTAGGGATTAAGAAAAATATACCACAGGATCAAGATGGACCCGACGTAATGGCTACCTAAATCTTAACAAATAGGAACATGGCTTTGGCTTGAAGCCCTTTCCACGTCTCATTAAGGAAAGTTCTACTAGATGGGTGCTCTGTCCCAGTGCTGGGGCTTGTCCTGGAAAAGGAAAAGAAACAGGTGAGAAGAGACAGAAAATAAAGCTTGAGTCACACCAGGCAGGCCAGGAGAAAAGCAGTGCTCTGCCAAAGCTATGTTATAATAAGGCGTCCTGCTCTATGCCTCTCATGATTTTTTTTTGTATCATTTGTGTAATATGCAAGCATTATCTTGCATAGAATGCCAAAGCCAAGGTGTGTCATACTCAAGCAATGTATCATGCAAACTGACAGAGATAAAGCAAACGTAGATGCCATTTGAAAGTGTGTGTGCATGTGTGTGTGTATTGCCTGCGTGTATCTGACCATAGAAAAAATATGCAAATGTGCTAAAGGCTCAGACCAGATGCCAGACCAGCCTCTGGTGTTCTGTCCCAGCCCATTGCCTCTGATCCCTTTATGAAAACACAGCTAGCTCAATTATCCCTCAAGCATTATCCACAATGTGAGGTGTAAAGCATATGCTGCCTCTACACATGTCAATCCCTTCAAACAACAAACACGCACAGCACACATAGCCAATCTGTCCTAAAACACTGCCTCGCATCAGAAATACAAGTGGATATCACAACCCATTGAAAACACAGTGGGGTTCCCGTCTAACATTTTATAAACACACGCCCAAACACCCACAGACTGTCAGAGATAGGTAAGGATGCAGCTACAGTGACAAGTTCTGCTTTCGATGAAAAGATTTAGAGGATTTTTATGCCTTTCTTGGTGCAAACAGATTCTGAAAAATATTTCTGGCAAACAAAAACTGATATCAAAAACCAAACATGATGCAATTTTAATATCACAGTATAAGACTTAGGTAACAGGAAACTGATTCCTAAGGTGGACTAAACACACTGGCTTGTCATACTTGTCATGCCTTAATTTAATTCCATAGACATCACTACATCTGTTAGCAATTCTATGATATGATGTATAGAGTATGAACCATTCACTCAATCAATCAAGCAGTTAGACAGACTAATACAGACAACCAGGAAATAAAAAATAAGGAAGAAAAAAGAAAACATATTCGGCTCAAAAAACTGCAAAAAAAAAAAAACCTGCAAGAAAAGAGAGATGATTTTATCCAGATGTGTACATTTCCACAAAGGAGGTTTTGACAGCATTGTTTCTTATGTGACAATCTGAGGCATCTGCAGGAAACTGAATCTACTGTACAACGCATGCATGTGAATGTGTTTATTAAATAATCACACTCAGAAAATTTAAGGAGTCATGAAACTCTGCAGATGTTTCCAGCTCACTCTGTTTCTACATGACACCAGCCGAGTGTTGGCGGTAATAGTTTAGAGGTGGTTTTCAAAGTGAGAAAGTGAGAGAAGAACAAATGAAGAAGAGTGAGAAGCAAGAACAGGAAAGGGGGAGAGGTGGGAAAAAGAAGAAATGATGGAAGGAATGAAACATTAAACAAGTTTCTTTGTCATTAAACACTGTTTCTTTGTCTGACTATAATGGAACCCTGGTGCCACACTGATCTGGTGCTTCAGCTAAAAAATATTCTGCATGTTATTTGTTTACTTTTACATCTCTAGTGGTTTTATGTAAAGCCAAATTTGAGGCATAACAAAGCATCGTTTTCTCCTTTTTACACAATCTATAGAAGATTAACTAATAAATTCCAAGCATTTCAATGTCCTTATCAGCATTCAAGATAGCTGGTATCACATCGCAAAATGCGACCCAATTTTGAAGAATTGCTAATCAATTTCCCCAGTGTATCGCACAGAAATGCGATGCAAAAAGGTGGCCAACTTCTCTAAGAAAATTATAAGCTTTCCTTACTTCCTAACATTCCCAGGGTAACTGGGTTAGTCAGTCGCTGAATGTCCAGTGGGGAATGGATGGATGGATGGATGGATGATGTCTCCTGCTCTGTCTATTTTGTTGTCTACTGTCTTAGTGGCTGTATTTGTAAGACTGATTTAGTTTGTAGTGATGCGAGTGTCTTGATGGTTTGTCTGATGTGTAAACACTTTTCTGTTCTGTTACTGTTGTTCTGTTTCTGTTATGTTTGTTTATGTCTTTGTTTTTTTTTAACAACCTGACTTTTACAAAAGTGGGTCACATGGGTTTACAAACATCATGCCTAAGGACTGCAGTTGAAAATTAGCCTGTTGGCTAACACTGGCACATTTACAGTTCTGTTGATTAATGTGCAATGTCCTTTTAAATAAATAAATGCAAAATGAAAATGAAATGTATGTGCAGGGGAGAATGGGGATGCAAACAGGAAGCATAGCCAAAGCAGTAAACAAACTCATAATCAACAAACAGGCAGGAGTCAGTCGATCGGCAAACAGAACAATAGAGAATAGACAAAAGGGTAATACGGGAAAATGTAGCAAAGGTTCAGTAATGAGAAGCATGCAGACAAAAAAGGCTTGGTATGACTGGGTAAACACAGGATGATATTTTGCATCCCCAAGGAGCTCCCTCTGGGAGCTATAACTTTCTTGGGACATCCTCTCCCCCTTGGTGCAGGCTTGTCAGGGTGCTGAGTGTGGGATTCCTGTTTCAATAGAGGTTCTAGAATGTACTTAGAGGCTACCCAGCTCCGTTCCTTAGGCCCATAGCCTTCTCATTCTACCAGGTACTCAATTTATCCTCTTCTCCTTCTTGAGTCCAGGATTTTGTTTACCTGGTAAATGGGTTCTCCCTCAAGATTCAGGATGACACCCACACTCTGTTGCCAGGTGAGAATTCTAAGTTTTTGCCTCGGTGCTTATCAGCATACTCTTTGTACTTGGTGTTCACTGACTCAATTCTTTGGTTAACCTCCTCCCATATTGTTAGGGTTCTGGAAAACCAGTCCTCCACCACCTGTGCCTGTGCTGGTTGGTCATCCCATGGGAACAAGGGAGATTGGTAGCAGAGTATGGACTGGAAAGGTGTTAATTGTGTTGTTGAGTACTTCAGTGTGCATACTCGGCCCATGGAATGTAATGCAACCAGTCACTTTGATTCCGCATACAGAAGATTCTTAAGAAGCAGCCAATCTCCTGGTCAGCCTGTTCCACCTGGCCATTGGACTGTGGATGATAATCTGATGTGAGACTTACTGAGACTCCAAGACATTCCATAAAACAAGTCCATAACTGTGATATGAACTGTGGGCCACAGTCGCTGACAATATCCTCAGGGATACCAAAGTATCTGAAGATGTACTGGAAAAGAAGTTCTACTGTCTGAAACACAGCGGGGATGCCAGGTAATGGAATCAGTCTCAGCACCTTCAAAAATCGATCCACATTCACCATGATAGTAGTGTTGCCTTGAGAAGGTGGTAAGTCCATTATAAAGTCAATGGCCAGGTGGGACCATGGTCGCCAAGGTATGGCCAGGTGAGACCAGGTGGGACCATGGTCAATGGTCAGGTGGGACCATGGCCAGGTGGAACCATGTCGCTGAGGTGAGTTTGCCACAATGTGTCAATGGCCAGGTGGGACCATGGTCGCTGAGGTGAGTTTGCCACGACGTGGTTTGGGTACTTATAGCAGTTCAGATGGACAGTCTTCAGGAAGCTTATGGGGTTGGGAGGCTCTAATCTCCTTGTCCAAGTCCCAGGTGATAGTCTGGATAGAACACTCATGAAAGAACCGGATGAGGTTCAGGGTTACAAGGTGCAGGGTTGAAGGTTCAGAACAGAGCATCAGCTTTTGTGTTCTTGGACCCAGGATGAAAGGAGATTGTGAAGTTAAAATAGGTAAAGAAGAGAGCCCATCAGGCCTGACATGGGTTCAGTCTCTTTGCTTTCTTGAGATATTCTAAGTTCTTGTGGTCAGTCAGTATTACAAAAGGGTGTGTGGCTTCCTCTAGCCAATGTCTCCATTCTTTGAGAGCAAGCTTGGTAGCTAAAAGTTCATGATTGCCAACTTCATCATTCCTCTCAGCAGATGATAGCTTTTTAGAAAAGAAGGCCACCAGATTAGACAAAGAAACCTTGGTTTCTTGTCAAAGTGCTGAGATAACACCCCTTCCACTCCAGTCTCTGAGGCATCAACCTCAACAGCGGCTTTAGTTGGGTCTGGATGCTGTAGGATGGGGCAGAAGTGAATGCAGCCTTAAGTTGGTTAAAAGTCTCTTCAGCTTCCAGGTTCCAGAGGAGGCATTTTGACCCTTTCTTTAGCAAGGCGGTTAAGGGAACTGTGATGGTACTAAAGCCTCAAATGAAGCGTCAGTAGAAATTAACGAAACCTAGAAAATGTTGACGTTCCTTTACAGACGTGGGCACAGGGCATGACATGATGGCAGATACCTTGGAGGAATCCATGCTGACTCCATCTGCACTGATAATATACCCCAGGAATGAAATCTGGCATAGGTGAAACACACTTCTCAGCCTTTACGCAGAAATGATTCTTGAGCAAACGCTTTAGGACTGACCTGACATGTTCAAAGTGACTTGCTTCAATCTGAGGAGAAGATCAGGATGTTGTTGATGTAAGCTATGACAAACTTCCCCAGCATGTCCTGGAGCATGTAGTTTATGAGGCACTGGAAAACACTTGGAGCAGAAGATAGTCCATAAGGCATGACCCAGTACTCAAAGTGGCCGGCAGTGGTGCTGAAAGCAGTTTTCCATTTGTCACCTTCTTGGATTCTAATGAGGTTATAAGCGCTGCGCAGGTCAAGCTGAGTGAACACCTTAGCAGATCGGAGTTGTTCTAGAGCAAAGGGGACTAATGAAAGTAGGTATGGGTGTTTCACAGATACTTGGTTTAATCCTTTATAATCGATGCACAATCGAAGGCCCCCCATTTCTTCTCCACAAAGAAGAACCCGGTGGAAGCAGGTGACTTGGAGGGATGAATGTAACATTGCTTGAGCGCCTCCTGAATATACTCCTCCACTGCAGCCTGTTCTTTCTGGGAGAGTGGATAGATGCGGCTGCGAGGATGTGAAATGCCTGGGAGGAGATCAATGGTGCAGTCATAAGGGTGATGTGGTGGTAGGCCACAAGCCTTACCCTTACTAAAAACATCTTTCAGGTCTGCATAGCACTCTGGTACATTGTCCAAAGAATCAGGTTGAGGACTCTTGACAGATGTGGAAGAGATGCATAACTGAGGGTGCAGCAAACACAAAGGATCTCCTTGTTCTGCCAGGATATCAAAGGATCATGGCGCTGTAACCATGGGTAACCCAAGATGATGTGGTTAGCTGTAGAAGTCGCAAAAAGAGATATGAGTTCAGAATGGAAAGCTCCTACTTGAATGTGAACAGGAGTGGTTCTGATTGTGATGAGGCCATTTCCTATGGGTCCTCTGTCGATGGTCCTAATGCTGAGTGGACTCTGCAATGGGGTTTTGGACAGGTTGAACTCCTGGATGATTGAACTGTCCATGAAGTTACCTTCTGTCCCTGAGTCAACAAATGCAGATAACATGTGGGTTGAAGCTGGCAGTTTCAACAATACAGGCACATTACATGATTGTGAGTTAAAATTCTTCTGTGGACTCACTGCATCCAGAACAGGCTCAGGATGGAGGTTCCAAGTGGGATGGACAGGACACTGTGTTATCTCATGGTTGGAACTCCCGCAATAGAGACAAAGCCCCTTGCGTCGTCGTCTCTCTCATTCTGTGAATGTCTCAATCTAGTCTGGGAAACCTCCATGAGTGTGAAGGCGTCAACTAACTGAGCTGGTTTGGATCCCTTCTTGAGAGAGGGTCGGCTCACAAGTCGACAGTCCAGTCAAATAGCAAAGTCTATGAGGGAATCCAGGGTGAGATTTTCATCTATACATGCAAGTTCACTCAGGATTTCGGGACAAAGACCTTGGCAAAACCTTGCTTCATTCCATCCACTAGCAAGAGTTCAGAAATCCAGCACATATTCAGCTACTTGTGTGATGGTGAGTAAATTGTGCCCTGGTACTTGTGCCCCTTGTGTGATGGTACTGGTACTTGTGCCCCTTGTGTGATGGTGAGTAAATTCTCGCCGACTTCTATCCCTTCAGGCTCCTGACCAAACACTCACCTGAATAGTTCGAGAAATCATTCCTATGAGGAAGAATGCTCCTCTTCACTTTTCCACACTGCGCTAGCCCACCGTAGCACCTTACCAGTGAGAAAGGTGACAAACTTAGCAATCTTGCATTCATCAGAGAGATTGGGCATGGCAGTGAAGTACATGGAGCATTGAAGCAGAAACCCCTTACAGTTGAGGGTGTCACCAGCATATTTCTCAGAAGTTGCACGGGAGTTGAGGAAGACTCAGAGCGTGTTAGGAGGGCCTGTGACATTCCAGCAGTTAGCTGAGCTATTCTGGTTGGTGAGCATCTGCTGGTGTTCTCTTAAGAGGCATCCCTGAGCATTTAATGCTGTTTGCTTCACCTCCTCCACTACATCCATTTCAAGGTGAAGTATCCTGTCAGAATGCAGGCACTCATAGATGTACAATGCCTTGCAAAAGTATTCATCTCCTTGGTGTCTGTCCTGTTTTGTTGCATTACAAGCTGGAATTAAAATGGATTTTTTGGGTGTTAGCACTATTTGATTTACACAACATGCCTACCACTTTAAAGGTGCACATCATTTTTTATTGTGACACAAACAATAATTAAGATGAAAAAACAGAAATCTGGAGTGTGCATAGGTATTCACCCCCACAAAGTCAATAGCTACCTTTTGGTGCAATTACAGCTGCAAGTCTCTTGGGGTAATGTCCCTATTAGCTTAGCACATCTAGCCACTGGGATTTTTGCCCATTCCTCAAGGCAAAACTGTTCCAACTCCTTCAAGTTAGATGGGTTGTGTTTGGTGTACAGCAGTCAAGTTCTGCCACAGATTCCCAGTTGGATTGAGGTCTGGGCTTTGACTAGGCCATTCCAAGATATTTAAATGTTTCCCTTTACACCATTCCAGTGTAGGTTTAACAGTATGTTTCGGGTCATTGCCCTGCTAGACCGTGAACCTTTGTCACTGACTCAAACAGGTTTTTCTACAGAATTGCCCTGTATTTAGTGCCATCCATTTTTCTTTCAGTCCTGACCAGCGTTCCTGTTCCTGCAAATGAAAACATCCCCACAGTATGATGATGCCACCACCATGCTTCATTGTAGGGATGTTGTTCTCATGGTGTTGGATTTGTCACACATGGCATTTCCTATGATGGGTAAAAAGTTCAGTTTTTGTCTCCTTTGACCAGAGAATCATCTTCCATGTGTTTAGGGGATTCTGCCACATGCTGTTGGGCAAACTCCAAATGGATTTTTTCCCTTCCTCCTCTCTCTTCTGGCCACTCTTCCAAAAAGCCCCACTCTGTGTGGAGTGTATGGCTTAAAGTGGTCCTGTGGACAGATGCTCCCATCTTTGCAGCTCCTTCAGTGTTACCTTTGCTGTCTCTTGCTGCATCTCTGATTAATGCCCTCCTTACCCAGTCTGAGAATTTTGGTGGGTGGCCTTCTCTTGTCAGGTTTGTAGTGGTGCCATATTCTTTCCATTTTGCTCCAAGGATTTAATGGTGCTCCCTGGGATATTCAAAGTTTAGGATTTTATTTATTTATGAATGACCCAACCCTGATCTATACTTCTCCAGGACTTTGTTTCTGACCTGTTTGGAGTGCTCCTTGGTTTTCATGTTACTTGCTAAGTAGTGTTGCAGAGTCGGGGTCCTTCCAGAACAGGTTGATTTATACAGACATGTTGATGGATCTTGTGACACTTTGATTGCACACAAGTGGATCTTAACTATTTATGTGACTTATGAAGTGAATTGGTTGGACCAGCTTTTATTTAGGGGTTTCATACGAAAGGGGGTGAATACTTATGCACACGAGTTTTGTTTTTTCATCTTAATGAATGTGTCACTATAAAAACAATGTGCACCTTTAAAGTGGTAGGCATGTTGTGTAAATCAAATGGTGCTAACCCCCCAAAATCCATTTTAATTCCAGCTTGTAATACAACAAAACAGGACAAACACCGTAGGGGGATGAATAATTTTGCAAGGCACTGTATATTGGACATTTTACTCAGGTCTGTACTGGTCATCATACGGAGTTTCATTCTAGACTTCATACTCAGGTTTATCCAGGACATCATATTGAGGTACAGTATATGCAGTACTTCATGCTCAGCTCTACCCTGGACATTGTACTCAGGTCTACACAGTGCTTCACACTCAGGTCCATACTGGACTTCGTACTCAGCTTTATACTGGACCTCATACTCAGGTCTCTAAAGTAAATCATACTCAGGTCTATCATGGACACCATACTCAGGTGCATACTGGACATCATGCTCAAGACCATACTGGACAGCATACAAGGGATCATACTCAGGTCTATACTGGACATTATACTTAGATCCATACTGGTGATGATATTCAGGTCTATGCAGTACATCATACTCAAGCCCATACTGGACCTCATCATTCTCACATCTATCCCGTATATCATACTCAGGTCCACACTGAACATCATACTCAGGTCCATATTGGACATTATGCTCAGGTCTACACTATACTTCATACTCAGGTCTATCCTAGACATCATACTTGGGTCTATACTGAACATCTTACCCAGGTACATGCTAGACAGCATACTCAGCTTTATGCTGGACTTCATACTCAGGTTTATACAGTAAATCACACTCATGTCTACACAGTATTTCATACTCAGCCCCTTACTGGACATCATACTCAGGTCCAGACTGTACATCATACTAAGGTTTATACTAGATAGCATATTCAGTTCTATACTGTACACGATACTCAGGTGTATCCTGGACATCATACTCAGGTCTGTACTGGACATCATACTCATATCTACACAGTACTTCATACTCAGGTCCATACTGGACATCATACTCAGGTTTATACTTGACATCATACTCAGGTCCATACTGTACACCATACTCGTGTATCCTGGACATCATATTCAGTCTTATACTGGACATCATTCTCATGTCTACACAGTACTTCATACTCAGGTCCATACTGAACATCATACTCAGGTTTATACTGGACATCATATACTCATTTTGACACAGTACTTCATACTCAGGTCCATTCTGGACATCATACTCAGTTTTATATTTGACATCATACACAGGTTTATACTGGACATCATCTTCAAATCTAGACAGTACTTCATACTCAGGTTTATACATGACATCATACTCAGGTCCATACTGGATGTCATACTCAGTTTTTTCCAATACTTTACACTCAGGTATATGCTGGATGTCATGGTCATCCATGTCTGATTTTCAAAATGCTATCACAAACACCTCATGGTCAGAAAAGTCTCATGGTTATAACAGCAGCTTTGGGGCCACAACAATTCTGGTTTGAGTCCCTGGACCAGCAGGAATGGCTGAAGTGCCTTTGTGCAAGGCACCTAACCCCCAACTACTTCCCAAGCTGCTCTGGGTGTGCTGTACATCGCTCTGGGTAAAAGTGTCTGCTAAATGTAATTAATGTAATGTAAAAACAGCAAAATAACAATCTAATAAGGTTACTGTGGTTGTCTTGCAATTAAATAGTGACTACTCCTTGAAAATTAGTCTTACTTCCTCCATTGTCATATTGTCTTCTTCTTTGTGCCTTGGAAAAGGACGGACATATTTATCCTTGTGTTCAAACTCAATGTAGGAAATGCAAACTTCCCTGCTGTGTACACTTCTGTATCAATACAAAACTCAAATAAGTGAATGCAGAATTTAATGATGCATTAATGTCAATCAATCAATCAATCAATCAATCAATCAATCAATCAATCAATCAATCAATCAATTCATCTAGTTGTCTTCAGTAGCCACTTTATCCTGGTCAGGGTTGCAGTGGCTCCAGAGCCTATCCCAGGAACAGTGGGTGTGAAGCAGGATCATACCTTTGACAGGATGCCAGGCTTGTAACAAGGTTGATATTCTAATTTTGGTGGGTCTATCAATATGGAAATACTCATTTAAATAATTCTAAATTCTAAACTGCCTGTGTCCCATGTAATGTACTTTCTCTCATGACTTCATGGCAAAAAACCCTTCAAGTACTGTATGGAAGAAACCTCATTAATTTATTCGCACAAGTCCATTTTTACTGACAGCAAAACACCATGTTTGTTATTATATCATGGCATCTCGTTCATGGTGGCACTTGTTGGTGAGCCCCAACCCTGTATATCAGCTGTTCTAGAAATTATAATCTTCATAAAGTCCTGTCTCACAACTCCCTACATTTCCACTACACTCCATACATGTCTCTGTACACCAGATAGCAGACTACAGGGTGGAATGACTGATGCACACATTTGCACTGGTCACTGACACATTTTAAAATGAGGCTTTTGGACACTGTTTTAAAACATTACTGTTCTGGCACAGTGCAATAAACACCCAGGTTGGGTTTTCTCTGCCTGCAGATCCTGGATTTTCCTGAATAAAAAAGAATAACAGAAGGTGAAAAGAAAAAGGGACAAAAAACTATTTCACAAGCATTCCTCAAAATTAAATGCAAGTGGAACTACAAAAAAAAAGTATGATCTTCATTCATCAATAAAAAAAAAACCTGTATTTGTTGGTAAATCACTGTGGTTATAAAAGAAATAATTTTAAAAAACCTTCAGGAGATTTTTTTAGGAAAATAATTGACTTCTGTGTGGTAACAGTCACTTTGCATCTGTTCACCCTGCTATTGATTATTTTCCAAAAACAGCTTGTCATGCAACATTTTAGTCCCTACATACTGTGAATTGTATAATTTACAGACTCAATTGAAAATGGTGTGAAATATAAAATAAACTGTACACAAGCTCCATATTTGTGCTACATTTCAGAAGCATTGTGTGAATACCATTTTATCACATATAATCTGTGTATGAATAACTTTAAGTATAAAACGTCACGAATCCTGAAAGATGAAGATTCCATCAGTAAAGTGCGGGCTGAAAATAATGAAACTACTGAAACTAATGAAATTATTTCTGAATGAAATAAGAAACAAAATTGTTTAGATAGATAGATAGATAGATAGATAGATAGATAGATAGATAGATAGATAGATAGATAGATAGATAGATAGAT
>JAPEKM010000007.1:33691820-33703950 GCA_027575975.1 Cathorops multiradiatus
AGGGTGACAGGTAGAATTAGTCCAAATGTGTGATCATGGCTCTAACAGAGGTAGATGAGTTGTAAAGTCTGATTGCCATGGGTAAGAATGATTTCCTGTATTGTTCCTTGGAGCAGCAGGGTTAAATGAGTCATGGTAATCACCATAAAACAATCGAGGCAGCCATGGGTGTGATGCAGTGAGAATTTAATACAGGTGAAGATCACATCATGGGCCTGATACAAATGGAAGTCCAATTCAGACTTGAGTATGTCAACCTGGAATACATGAATTGACAGAGGGGTGCACTATAAACTTAATACCTCACTATAGCTATGGGCTGAGATGATGTTAACATCAAAGTTTGTCTTGAGACTGGGTGAGATAACACACACACACACACACACACACACACACACACACACTGTTTTAGAGTCCTGAAACTCAGAAAAAAAGAGCATTTAAAAATTCACTATTAAATTTGAAAACTGCCAGATGACACCTGACTTAAACCTAGATTTTTCGACTCCAGTTGCCCTAGTCTAATCATAATATCCATGCTACTATTACTTGTTCTGTGTTGTGCTAGCATTTTATTGATAGTCACTATTATTGAATATTAGTGAAAACGGCAAATTTACCTCTAAAGCATGCATCACACACACCTTGTACTATAAATACCCTGGGTACACAGATTTTCTTATTTGACCTGCTGCAGCTCTGACTATAAATACTGATGATAAATACTTCTGGTTCACCTTTTGATAACAAAGATATTTGAAAATTGTTCCAATTTTTCAATTTTGTTGTAATGTAGAAACTGAATTTTATTCATGTTTGACTCACTATATAAAAATTTGCTTGTGGCAGTGGGGGCGTGATTGAGCATCAGCTCTGGGTGAAAAGGAGTCAGGTAGAACTGTTAGATAACATGTGATGAGTTTCACCTGTGTGTGATTACTGGCAATTTATTTATGTGTGTCTCTTGTGTTCATGCAGAGAAGTCAGTGGGTTCAGTGCTACTGTGCAGCACCACTGGAGGAGGCAGTCTGGCTGGTGAAAGACAATCTGGAGTTGTTTCTGGGAGCAGGTGCTCCTGCTCCTTCTCTCTCTGTGTCTTTCTCATATTTGTTATGTGTCTCATCACCCCTCCCCTATCCTTGCACAATGGAAGCAGGGGCCGATTCACCCAAAGCCCAGTCCCTGAACCCATGTCCCTCCCCATTTTCCCTTCACCCCCTTGAGCCTCTGTGCCAATGCTGTCACTAATTCCCTCTCTCCCTCTTCACAGGTGGAACCAATCATGCTCACTAAGGCTGGGACAAAGCCTGGGCTGGTATGCAGGTGTGGCACGAAAGCCAGGCATTTCTGAGATCAGCATCCCCTTAAGGAGGCTGGGATTCTGATCTGCATTCCTGATATGCCTCAGGCTTCCCCTGATCTAGCAGTAGTGTACCAAGTGGCAGCAAGTATTAAAGGGGGTACATATCAGGCCTTGGTGGATTCAGGCTGTCATCAGACCACAGTTCATCAAAGCCTGATTCAATGCTGGGGAATGCACAATTGGTGAAGGTGAGGTGTACATACAGTATGAGGATATTCAAAAGTATCCACTGAGGCCCATCGCTATTCAATTTAGGGGCGAAAAGCATAGTGTGGAGGTGGCAGATAGTCCTCACCTCATCCATCCACTAATCCTGGGGGCAAATTGGCCTGGGTTTAAAATATTATCCAAGCATTTATTTGTGGATGGGTCCTGCTGCAGTGAAACACAGGGGGATTCCAGTGCAGTATTATTTGGGGAGGAGGTCCCAGGTCTAAAATGGTGTTACTTGAATATCCTATAAACTTTTCAGTCTTATTTTGCCTCTATCCCAACATTTTTTGAGTGTGGTGCAGGCATAAAATTTTAACTTCATTTATATTTACAAAATAAAATTAAGTTGGTCAGTAAAACTATTGAATTATTTTCTTTGTACTTTTGTCAGTTAAATAAAGGTTCAAGTGAATTAACAAATCACAGATTTTAGTTTTTATTACATTTAAAAAAATATCCCAGCTTTCCTGGAAATGGAGTTAGTACATGAGGGTATCATTTTGTGTTTGTTTTAGTGGATTATGCAATGCAATATCCAAAAACAGTGCTTCTATGCAACATTTCTGCATGCAGTGTTGTTGGAGCACTCTTCTGTGTTATCTCCTGAGTCAGGATTCCAAAAGAGATTGTGACTGATCAAGGCACAACATCTATGTCATGCACACTTTGCAAACTGTACAAATTATTGGGGATTAAATTGATTCGTACGAGTGCTTAATGTCCATGAATGGACAATAATGTAATCAAATGCTTAAAACCTGATTCGTAAGTTTGTTCATGACAATGCTAGAAATTGAGACAGATGGCTCAAACCCCTCTTATTTACAGTATGAGATGTCACAAAAGCCTCCACAGGTTTCTCCCCTTTTGAAATATTGTATGGTCACAAGCCTCATGGCATATTGCACATCATTAGGGAAAATTGGGAGGAGGGACCTTCTACTAGTAAAAGTGAAATTCAGTATGTTCTTGACCTGAGAGCAAAACTCCACACACTGACTCAACTAAACCTGACATTTGCGCCAGGCACAAGAATGGCAGTCCTGGTGATATAATACAGGGGCCTGTCTATCAGAATTTGCACTGGAAGTTAACATGCTCATTTTACCATTTTAGAAAGGTCAACATGGTGTGTAAAATTGATGCATATCCTATCCCTTGCATTGATGAGCTGCTCGATTGGTTAGGTGCAGCTCAATTTTATTCAACACTGGATTTGACTAAGGGATACTGGCAGATATATTTGACTCCATTATCCTGTGAAAAAAATGGCCTTTTCCACTCAATTTGGTTTATACTGATTTGTCACCCTTCCATTTGGGTTGTTTGGAGTCCCAGAGACATTTTAACAACTTGTGGACAGAATCCTCTGCCCACACAGTGCATATGCCACTGCTTATTTGGATGAGATCACTGCTTACAGTTATGATGGACAGCAGCATTTGCAACAACTGAGGGCTATCCTAAGATTGTTGAGATGCACAGGACTCACAGCAAACCCAAGGAAATGTGCAATTGGGTGGGTGGAAGTATGCTGTCTGGGCTTTCACTTGGGTCATGGGCAGGTGCTTCCCCAGATTGATAAGACTGCAGCAATTGCGGCCTTCCCGAGACCCAAGACTAAAAAGGGAGTGAGGTAGTTCCTGGGGCTGGCTGTCTATTACAGAAGGTTTGTAGCTAATTTTTTGGATGCCACCAGCCTGCTGACTAACCTCACAAAAGGGGGGCACCAGATCCAGTACAGTGGATGGAGCCATGTGAATGGGCTTTTGCCCAGGTTAAAGCAATTTTGTGTGGGGACATGGTGTTGCATTCACCTGACTTTTCTCTCCCTTTTGTTTTGCAGACTGATGTGTCAGAAACAGGATTGGGGGCTGTTTTGTACCAAGTGGTAGAGGGGAAGGAGCGGCCCTTGCTGTACATTAGCTGCAAACTCTTGGTGCAAGAGACAATCGAGAAGGAGTGTCTTACCATCAAATGGGCAGTCCTCATGCTCTGATACTACCTGTTGGGTCTCTTTTTACTATCTCTTCTGGCCATGCCATGCTCCAGTGACCCCACCACATGAAGGATGGCAATGCGTGGTTCACTCATTCTTTAGCCCTTTAAGTTTGAGGTGATCAAGGAAGCCAGTAACCAGAGGGACAACTGAGCAATTGAGCATTGTGTGCATGCACATGCATGCATACATAGAGCAGAGTGAAGTCACTGAAAAGTGAAGTTAAAGAAAAATAAAACATACCGTGAGTTGTCAAGCCTGTCTCCCATTTCCTCATTTCCCAAGAGCTTTAAACTGTTACACTGCTATTAGGCAATCAAACAAAATTCTATGGATGCAGCAGATTTTTTTGAGTTCCTGCAAGGGCTCTTGGAGAGGAACTGCTGATTTGTGGGAGCAACAGAGGAAGGTACATTGGATAAACACCACACTGGCATGGCTCAAAGCCATGCACCCTCTTTGGAAATTTTTTGAAAAAATCTCCACCTTGGACATCACTATGCCACCTGGCTCTGCTTTGGTCACCAATCCACCTTCCTGCTCCACTGAGAACATAACTCTGCCTCCTTGCTTCACTGAGTATGTCACTTGACCTCATTACTCAGCTGAGGATTTTGGTCCGCTGAGGACATGACTTGGCCCCCTTGCACCATTGAGGACATTGCTTATTTCCCCTACTTCAGAGTGTATACTGCTCCCCCTTCTTGATTTGCAGAGGATGTTGCTCCACACACTTGCTTTGCGGAGGATGTCACTCTCCCCCTCTGGCTTTGCGGAGGATGTGGCTCCCACCTGTGACTTTGCGGAGGATGTAGCTTCCTCCTCTGACTTCCTGGAAGACATTGATCTCATCTCTGGCTCTGTACTTAGCCCCCCCCCAATCCCTGCTGGTTTTGGGGTGGCCATCACTCCACACTCATGTTCTGCACCACCACTTAGCTATGTGGAAGAGATTGCGCTGCCTCACTGCCTTATGGAGGATGTTTCATCTCCTGCCAGCTACGTTAAGCTAATTCTAGGTAATTTTGGGGTAGAGGTGGGGTACACCCTGGGCAGGTTGCCAATCTTTTGCAAAACTAATACCGAAAAGAACAACCATTCACACACACTTTTACATCAGTGGGCAATTTAGAGTAGCCAGTTAACCTAATCTGCATTTTTTTGGACTGTGGGAGGAAACCAGAACACCCAGAGGAAACCCTGTTTGTGTCTCACTTAGTTTAAATAAAAGTCTCCATATGCATGCATCTCCAATTATTATTCCTGACAGTTATAATTTACAGCCTGGCAGAACCTTCCATGAGACAGTGGTAGTTCTGTTGTAAAGGTTCTGCAATAGTAGCCAGGAGGTTGCAAAATCCTACAAATAATCAAGGGTTGTTGCATAAAACCCCTTAACCTTTAAATCATTTAAATTTTATTTTTATAGAACTTTAAGCAATTGACACTGTTACAAACAGCTTTACAGAAACCTAAATTTAAATTAAGATCCTAAATGAAAAAAAAAAAAATCCCTGAGACAATATGAAGAAGAAATCGAACTAGGCTCAAAAGGGAACCCACTCTCTTCTGGGTAACACTGGACAGTATAATAAATCATTATACTATACAGTCATAAATATAATAAAAAAAAACTGTACTAAGTGTGCTGAAAGTATACAGAATATTTGGGCTAATCATATTGCTAATACAATTCTTTAATCATTATGATTCTTATGTCTCAGAAACCCATGTGATATTATCCATTGAAGAAGGAAAATTAATCTTAGATATGCATTGCAAGTCTCTATGATTTTCACTTAAGATTATCCACAACTATGTGAGGTGTGTCACAAGTCCAGATAGCTCCAAAAGAAAGAACAAACCAGGAGAAGTGTGTCAGAATCTGACATAGGCAGCACGTTGGGCAGGAGTGCACAGACAGCTTGACAGACAGAGACAATGGATTATTGGGTATGTTTGATTATGACAGCATATGTCTAACTATGACAGCATAACCAAAAAAAGAAAAAAAAAAAAAAGGATGAGAAGGTTACACAGGAATGAGGGCACACAAGGATATACTGTATAGCATTCTGCCATTCCACCTTCAACAAACCTGAGTGATTATGTGTGATGGGGGGGAGGGGGGGGATGGTAAAATCATCCCAGTTTATCGCAACTCCACACACATGAACCCACAGATCTACACATTTACTTAAGAGAAATGCTATTTCACAAAACACACACACACACACACAAAATTTCACAAAAATATGATGAAACAAATAGGTTTTAAACCTAGACTTAAAGACTGAGACTGTCTTGAAGACTAACTGGAAGGCCTTTTCATAGCTGGGGATAAGATATTAACATTTAATTTGAAAACCCTGTGGGTAATGGGATTCCTGTGGGATTCCTGCAGGATGGGAGTCAATTTCACTATTCATCATGTAACTGGGACAGGACAGGAAAAAAAGTCAATGGGAGTGGACAGGATGAGAATCATAATAATAGGTCACTGTGGCAGAGGGGGTGTGGCCGAGCGTCAGTTTGTGAATGGAGGGCAGGGTCAGGGAAGGTAAGTGGCCAAGTCATTACACCTGGTGTCAATTAATGTGTGTGTGTGGGTGTTTCTTGCAGTGATGGAGCATAAGAGGAGTAGGAGAGCAGAGGAGGGCTGGTTGGGACCAGAATACAATGGTGTACACTTGTGTATGTGTGTGTGTTCATGTCCTAGTTGAGCAAGTAATCTGAAAAGCTATAACAATAAATGGTTGTTGAACACTAGCCCCCACCTGCCATACTTCTATACTCCACCCACCTCAGGGAATTATCACAGTGGTGCCGAAAACTGGGAGTATAGAAGGGAGCCCATCCATGGAGTCCTTGCCATTCAAGGACCTCATTCGTGCCTCTGCCACAACCCAACAGAACCAGCATCAAGCGCTGATCGCCCTTCAGAAGGAAGAAGAACAACGCTTCAAGGCCTTGATGTTGGCCCAGAAAGAAGACCACCAGGTGTTCTGACACCTGCTCACGTCGGTGGGGTCCTCAACCGCCACTGCAGAGGACCCTCCCCACCTCACCCTAATGAAGATGGGTCTGCATGACAATCCAGAAGCCTTCCTCACACTCTTTGAGCAAGCAGCTGAAGTGTGGGGTGGCCGGTTGAGCAGTGTGCAGCGTGCCTACTTCCGCTACTGACTGGCGAGGCGCAGCTTGCTGCACTGCAGCTCCCCACCGACAGCCAACTCATCTACACTGATTTGAACCAAGCCATTCTACAGCATATCAGCCGCTCCCCAGAACAACAACATCAGCGCTTCGAGGCGCTGAAGTTGGAGGAGGTCGGCTGGCTGTTTGCGTTTGGCTAACAGCTCCGGGACGCCTGCCGGCAGTGGCTGAGGGCGAATGACCGCAATGCCAAGGGAATTATCGACCTGGTGACACTGAAGCAGTTCATCATGTGATTTCTGGAAGGAATGGCGGAGTGGGTCCAATGTCATCATCTGGCGTCACTGGAACAAGCCATCGAGCTGGCAGAGGACCACATGGTGGCGGTTCCAATGGCAGGAAGACGTTTCCTCTTCTATTATTTTTCTCTCTCTTCCCCTCTCCCTCTGCTTCCTATCCTCACTCTGTTCCCCCACCGCAGAGGCAGGGGCCAGCTCCACCCCAGCCCCCTGATGCACCCATGGTGTCCTCCCATTTTCCCCTTCCGTGTCTGTGTCTTCTCCCCCTCAGGTGAGTGATGTCCATACCATCGGTGCAGAAGGAGAGCCTGGGCCGGTATACTGGCACTACGGGGAACTGGGACATCTTCAAAGTTAGTGCTCCATGATGGAGGTGGGAGCGGTGGTCCGTATCCCTGATGCACCAGAAACCACCCTCGATTGGGCCGGAGTGTATCGCATACCAGTAAGTGTACAAGGGGATATCTATCATGCCTTGGTGGATTCTGGCCATTTGAATTATGATAAACCATTTGAATTATTATATGGGTGTAAGCTGCGCAGCATTTTGGATGTGCTTGCTGAAAATTGGGAGGAGGGACCGTCGCCTAACAAGAATGAAATTCAATATGTTCTCGATCTGTGTGCAAAACTCCACACACTCACTCACTTAACCCAGGAGAATTTGTGGCAGGCACAAGAACGTCAAGTCCAACTGTATGATAGGGGCATGCGCCTTAGAGAATTCATACCAGGAGACAAAGTGCTTGTATTATTGCCCATGTCGAGCACCAAATTAATTGCCAAGTGGCAAGGGCCCTTTGAGGTCACACGGCAAGTCAGGGATGTCGACTATGAGGTGATGTGTATGGACAGGGGTGGGGCATTGCAAATTTACCACTTCAACTTGTTAAAATGCTGGAACGAGGAGGTCCCTGTGGCACTGGTGTCTGTAGTCCCAGAAAAGGTGGAGCTGGGATTGAAGGTACAAGAAAAATATATCAATGTCTCAAGCCACTCTGGTCCCTTGTGGAGACCACCTCTCACCAGCCCAACTCACAGAGGTGGCCAAGTTACAGAGAGAGTTCTCTGACATGTTCTCACCCCTGCCCGACCACACCCACCTCATAGAACACCACGCTGAGACCCGGGGGTGGTGGTGTGGAGCTGCCCTTACTGCTTGCCCAAACACAAAAAACAGATGGTCCAGGATGAACTCAAGGCCATACTCAAAATGGACGTAATCAAGGAGTCCCACAGTGACTGGAGCAGCCCAGTGGTCCTGGCTCCCAAGTCTGATGGGTCAGTCCAGTTCAGTGTGGACTATAGAAAGGTCAATGCAGTGTCAAAATTTGATGCATACCCAATGCCTTGCCTTGACGAGTTGCTCAATCGATTAGGCGCTGCTCACTTTTATTTGACACTGTATCTAACAAAGGGATATTGGCATATCCCCTTGACTCCTCTATCCCAAGAAAAAATGGCTTTTTCCACACCGTTTGGGTTACACCAATTCGTCACGCTTCCTTTTGGGTTATTTGGGGCTCCTGCGACATTCTAGCGGCTCATGGACAGGATTCTCTGCCGTTATGCTGCCTACATGGCAGCATACCTCAACGACATCATTATCTACCGCCATGATTGGCTGCGGCACCTTGAACACGTTAGGGTCATCTTAAAGTTGCCGAGACATGCAGGTATCACCGCTAACCCAAAAAAGTGTGCAAATGGGCGGGTGAAAGTATGGTATCTGGGTTTCCACTTGGGTCATGGGCAGGTTTAACAAATTAACAAGACTGCAGGGATTGTGGTCTGCCTGAGGCCCAAGACCAAAAAGGAGGTGAGACAGTTCCTGGGGCTGGCTGGCTACTATCATAGGTTCATACCTAATTATTCGGATGTCACCAGCCCATTGACTGATCTCACTAAAGAGGGAGCACCAGATCCGGTCCAGTGGACAGAGCAATGCCAACAGGCTTTCTCTAAAGTAAAAGCTGCACTGTGTGGGGGTCCACTTTTACACTCCCCTGACTTTTCTCTCCCCTTTATTTTACAGATGAATGCATAGGACAGGGGGTTGGGAGCCGTTCTGTCCCAGAAGGTGGAGAGTGAGGAATGACCCGTGCTGTACATCAGCCGCAAGCTTTTGATGTGTGAAGCCAAATACAGCACCATCGAGAAGGAGTGTCTGGCCATCAAGTGGGTGGTCCTCACCCTCCAGTACTACCTACTGGGATGCTCTTTCACCCTCTGTTCAGACCCCATGCCCCTCCAGTGGCTCCACTGCATGAAGGAAGCCAACATGCGGATCACCTGTTGGTATCTCACCCTCCAGCCATTCAAATTCGGGGTGGTACACAGGCTGGGGTTGCAGATGGTGGTGGCGGACTTCCTATCACGTTAGTGGGGGGAGTCTGCTGCAGGCCGGATGGCTCCTCGGCCTGAGTTGGGCAGTGGGGGTATCTGGCAGTGGGGGCATGACAAGCGTCAATTTGTGAATGGAGGGCAGGGTCAGGGAAGGTAAGTGGCCAAGTCAGAGGAGTAAGAGGAGTAGGAGAGCAGAGGAAGGCTGGTTGGGACCAGAACATGACGGTGTATGCGCACACGCGTGTGTGTGTGTGTCCATGTCCTAGTTGAGCAAGTAAGCTGAAAAGCTATAACAATAAATAATTGTTGAACACTAGCCCCCACCTGCTGTACTTCTGTACTCCACCCACATCAGGGAATTATCACAGTCATTTTTATGTAAATATGCAGTAATATGAATAAACACCATTTGCTTTATTTTGGACAAAGGGATGGAATGGGACAGAAGTTATTTTCCTGGGATTAGAACAGGACAGGATTTTTTTTTTTAATTCTGTCACAGGACTGGGATGGGACAGAAGTATTTTTGTGGGAATGGGATGGAACCAGAGTGAAAATTCATTCCTGTGTCATCCTCTACTGGGGACCCATGCTTTGGGTTTCATTATTCTTGGTACTAATAAAGAGCCTGCACCTTTTGATAAACACAGAAATGATGGATCATAATAGACCAAATGTTCACTCAGATACTATGGGGCAAGATCATGCAGTGCTCTATAAGTAAATACAATGTCCTACCAAAAATAAAGTCGGACACTCTAATGTTTGGTTGGACAGCCTTTAGCTTTGATTACAGCATGCATTCGCCATGGTATTGTTTTGATAAACTTATGCAATACCACAACATTTATTTCAGGCCAAAGTTGTATTAATTTTTCACCATGATCTTGTGTTGAGGATAGGAGAGTCGAAACACTGCATAAAGTCTTCTCCAGCACACCCCAAAGATTCTCAGTGGGGTTAAGGTCAGGACTCTGGTGGCCAATTCATGTGTGAAAATAGTTCCTCATACTTCCTGAACCACTCTTTCACAATCTGAGCCCTGATTTTATGCCCATGCCATCAGGGAAAAAAAAACATTGATATGATAGCCTGGTCATTCAGTACATTCAGGTCATCAGCTGACTTCAATTTATTGCCTCATAACATTGCTGAGCCTCAACTTGACCAACTGAAACAACCACAGATCATTACTCTGCCTCCAGAGACTTGTACAGTGGCCACTATGCATCGCTTCATGTGCTTCCATACTTACCTTGACACACTAATCATTCTAGAATATGGTAAATCTGGACTTATCAAACCACATGACCTTTTTCCATTGCTCCAGGGTCCAATCTTTATGCTCCCTAGCAAATTGAAGCCTTTTCTCCCGATTAGTCTCACTAACAAGTGGTTTTCTTATGGCCACACAGATGTTTAGTACCAACCCTGTGAGTTCTCATCATATTGTGAGTGTGGAAGTACTGTCAATGTCACTATTAAACATGAGATCGATCTATCTATCTATCTATCTATCTATCTATCTATCTATCTATCTATCTATCTATCTATCTATCTAATCTCTGATCTCTGATTATGGTCAGTCAGGATCTTTTTCCAGCCACATTTTTTTTCCCCATGATGTTGATGGTTCACCACTATTCTTCCAGGTTTCAATAATGCATTGGACAGGTCTTAACCCAATTCCAGTCATTTCAATAATCTCCTTTGTTGTTTTCTTTACTTGATGCAGGCCAGTAATTTGACCCTTCTGAAACACAGTAACGTTTTCCATGAGCACAGGATACATCTTCCGACATGTTCAAGAAATGAGAAGCTACACACTGTATCAGTTAGGTTTAAAAGGTTTGTTGCCAGCTGAAACACATTAATCACAATCCAACCAAAGGCTCCTATGTATTTGCTTATTTAAATTCAAATGGTGATTTTTATTTTTTTATTTTTTGGCCAGGCTGTGTAAAAACGCAAATATATTCTATAACGCCATAACACTGTTGAGTTCTCGGTTCTGATTGGTCAGAAGGTGTTGATTAATTCTCTATAACAGTAGCTCTGACAGTACTGTAGTTCGGGCTTCGAGGAAAGCACATGTTTGGATTAATGAGCTTCTTAATTTGTTGTAATTGAAGTCTAATAGTAAGCTGAAAGACGTGTCGATGAGAGATGGAAAGAACACACCTTAGAAAGGTTGTTATGCTGTTATTTTGAAACAGTGTCAATTTCATCTTCTTCTTTCAGATTTCTGACTACATCTCTAACCACCTACCTGGTGAATATGACCGCAAGTTGGCCTAGTGGTTAGCGTGTCCGCCTCTCGACCAGGAAATCACAAGTTCTATTCGCAGTCGGGTCATACCAAAGACCATCATAAAAATGGTACCTACTACCGTCTGGCAAGGCACAATGCAATACAGATGTGAGCAGGGAAGTCAAACTCTCACGGTTACCAGAGGACACGCCCCAGCTGTATAGGCAAGAAGCCGAGGGCTATCGAAACAGAGATTAGTGCCAGACCCATACGCCTTAAAGAGTTGGTTAGTACTGGGACAGGAGACTGCCTGGGAAGACCAGATTCTGGCATGAAAGGGACTTTGACTTGACTTGAATATCTCATTCATTCATCTCATTATCTCTAGCCGCTTTATCCTGTTCTACAGGGTCGCAGGTGAGCTGAAGCCTATCCCAGCTGACTACGAGCGAAAGGCGGGGTACACCCTGGACAAGTCGCCAGGTCATCACAGGGCTGACACA
>JAPEKM010000007.1:33884254-33894817 GCA_027575975.1 Cathorops multiradiatus
GGAGCCTATCCCAGCTGACTACGGGCGAAAGGCGGGGTACACCCTGGACAAGTCGCCAGGTCATCACAGGGCTGAAATGCATTTTTGCAGAAAGAACAAAAAGACAGTAACATGAGAATATTATCGTGTTTGATCAGGTTGAAATATGTTTTTTTTTATTATGGCTCTGAAGTGTTTTTGAAATATAAGAACAAAAATTCAGCTCTTTGTTGATGATCATTTGATTAGAGGGCACCAAGCTGAACCCATACTTATTTATTTCCTCTTGGTAATATACATCTCCTGTGCCTCCTTTATTTTACAGGTTTGATTCATGAGTGTGTGGAGCAAAATTACTATGCCACCAACTGTCTGGCTTAAATAACAGTCTGGGAGGCAGGGGGGTTTAACCAGTTTCCCCCAGCAATGCTCCCAGTTCTTAATGGAACATCAGGCGCGACAAGCTCAACTGAGGCCTAGCAACCTCCCCTCGTCTTCAAAAAATGCCCATCACCCCTCCTGGTGGGTAGAGGCACCCTTTTCGAAGCCCCCTTCTGCCTATTGAGATGGTCTCAGACAGGGTGCAAACCCCCATCCTCTTTTCTTCAACTGAAAATCGCATACATTAAATGGATCTCCTGACGCAGCGTCTCATTTTGAGTCTGAGTCTACTACCAAGTTTTTAATTTCACAACCAATCTAAGATAACATCCATATTTCCTAAAATAAGCATTTGTTCTTATTAATGGAGGGCAGTGTTCACAAAAAACACCAAGATATGATAAAATATCACAGTTGGTCATTAAGAGACATTACAATAATTTTAAAAAATGAACCAAAACAGAACATTTCAATATATTTTACACTAAAACAACTACAAATCATGTCTCAAGTTGAAACATTTTCTTGTAATAACTGTGTACAATTCTATATTACATGGTGATGAAATGGAAAGTTGTGCTATTATTAGTGAACACAGCACAATGCTAAACCCAGGGCTGAATTAACACTTACAAATGGACCCAAATAAACACTGCGCAGTAGATCAATCACTTCAACATCTCCTTGGGAGGAGGTTCTGCTGCCTCACAGGCTCTCCATGCTTAAATATAGCCTGGCTCACTTTTTATTTTGGCACGGTCCATGTTTTAGAACGCTTCGTTCACACTTTGTCATCAGATACTGTTCTGGGTTGGGTTTCCCAAAAGCCTCTTAACACTAAGAGAATCTTAACTAGGAGAGAGAGTGTTCATTGTGCTGCTCGCTCTACCATTTAACGATGATCTCTGTGCTACGATGCTTTTGGGAAACTCGGCACTGTTCTGCTGTAGGCTACTTGTGTTTATCAATACTGCAGGTTGTGTGATGCTTGTGATGCTTTTGTAACTAACATATGGCCATTTTGTAAAATATTTCTTGCTTTCTTGTTGTTTAAAGTTGTGGATTTTGTTACAGCATTGTGCTGTCCTTCCCCATTGTGACTCCAGGGCTGCAGTGGACTGTATTTTAGAGCGAACTCCCTTTTGGTTTGTTCTATGATTTGTTCTGCTTCTATATTTGATCTTCTTGAAATAATGGATGAACTGATAGCGTGCTCACACACACACACACACACACACACACACACACACACACACACACACACACACTGCTCAATCTGTATCATAGACTTTGTATTTGATTTTAATCATATTGCTGCGTGTGTGCATGACTGTGCACCGTGACGAAGCAGACACAAGCCCGTGGTGCTAAGTACTGATGAATAAGCAGCCACGGTCATTCCCTGTCTGTTTTCCAGTCCCCAGAGGAAACATTAAGGGCCCTAGACTGGAACCAGAAGTCCCTCCAACCCCCCATTCATCACATCCACACAGTAGAGCCTGAGGTCAAACCCAGTGCCCAGACAGTCTTACCCCTGACCCCTGTCTGGCTCTAGGCTCGGGGTCAAACTAGACAGCTGATAAACTCCGCTTCCCCGCCCCTCAACCTATCTGCTTGTAAACACACACACGCACACATCCGCATCCGCTTGCATTTTGGCGTGGCGGTGGCTATAGACACGCACACATAGTATCATCCGAGGCTTCCCAGCATCTACATGCTGTCAGTCTGCACCCTACCCCCACCTTTCTCTGCACTGTAGCCACACCTCACACACACACACACACACACACACACCTTTAAAGCTACAGTCAACAATTTGAAATAACTGCATTAATATGACTCGAATACATTATACAATATATACATAACAATGAATATTGTTTATTAATCTGTATAACTTCCCATTGCTCATCACCTCCTTGGAAGCATCTAGCTCGTTTTTTAAAATAATTTTCTCAGTAATTTTTTATTCCTAATATCCGTAAACACAAATCAAAGCTGCACTAGATATGTAATGAGATGAAATAGGAAGGACAAAGGAGGAAGGAAAGATTTAGGTCATGGAAAAGCTGCCCAGTCACCCAACCTTAACCTATTAGAGTTTCACAATAGATATTGATATTCATTGTTTTATACACACTATATAGCATGGAGTGTACTGTAAAATATACATCTCATCTCATTATCTGTAGCCGCTTTATCCTGTTCTACAGGGTCGCAGGCAAGCTGGAGCCTATCCCAGCTGACTACGGGCGAAAGGCGGCGAACACCCTGGACAAGTCACCAGGTCATCATCACAGGGCGTAAAATATGCATTATTATTATTATTATTATATTGTGTGTACATCTACGTAGTAATATGTAAAGAATAAAACACTTCAGGGTGTGCTTTTATAGGAAAATAAACCACAGTGCATTCCCTAAACATGATTAACAGCATGACATGTTTTATTCCTCTTATATCACATCAGAATTTGGAGTACTAAGCATTTTTAAAAGTTATTAAAGAACAACACTTTATGTGCATAGTAACATGTTATTACTGTAGAAACAATATCCTTTTAGAACAAGCACATTAATATAATCTTTGCAGATGGAACTATTGTTGGAGCCAATGTTATAAACCATTAATCAACTAATCAGATTTGAGAATTCAACAATACATTGGTATAATATTGCAATATAACATAGATATAATATACAGGGTGTTTCAAATAATTTTATATCATTTGACAGTCTAATAACTTTGCCAATTCTCAGTCAACTGACCTCATATTTTAATAGCATGTGTGGAAACAGGTCAAAATTTTATGAGTAATTTTTTTTTTGTTTTTATCTTTTTAGGTATAGAAATGCCATTCGCTGGAAAAGAAAAGGCATTGTGTGTGTTAGAGTACGCTCGAACACAGTTGAACAAGACTGTGCAGCGTAAATTTATGAGAGAATTCTCTAAAAATGCACTGTTACCAAAAAGACTGTTATCAAAGACATGCTGCAGCATGTTTGGTAGGAGCTGGACTTGACGTGTGCCGTGTCTCAGGCGGCGTGAATATTGAAAATTTGTGAAATCATTCATGGAATCCACATACCTTTGAATTTCTCATTCAAATTTTGAGGAATAAATCTTATATCGCTCCACATTAAGCCTGTTCAGTTTCATTTGCCTAGACTATGTAGTTTCTGGGATATTTACATCTCAAATAAATATCAAATTTTTTGAAACACCCTGTATATGTACTGTAATTATGTCTGTATAGGCTGATGCAGTGTTTCACAGAGACAATATGCTACTATATGTCTTACTTTTGTCTTTTCAGGAGTTAGGAGTGCTACTAAGAGCCATTCCCTGGATGGTGTGTTTCACGTCTGTAACTCTGACCACATCATAACATCAGTGATATTTTACAGTCAATGATTGCTTAAAGAATTTTGCTTGTGCTCTATTTATACTGGTGAGTATTTCAATAAGGTAAGTTTCTGAATATAACCTAACAGCACTCATTACGTTTACATGCACAAAATATTCAGGTTTTTGCTCTTATTCAGAAAAAGACAATAGTCCTACTAAACAGTTTACATGGCTAATGAAAACGAATATTTGACTATTATTCTATCCACATTCACTGGATTTGAGCAATCGTGCGCTCTGATTGGCTGCTCTACCACTAGGATATCAGCTCATATACCATGAATAGAGAAAAACAAAATGGCAGAGCATGTTGTTGAATCAACCAAGGATGAAATTAAAAATCTACTCTAAAACAAAACCCCAAAAAATACAAAAAAGCAACAAAATATGGAATAAAAGTATTTGATGGTAAGAATGTATCTTTTTTTATGAATTATCACATTTTTCACAAATTGCTAGTGTCATTTCGCCAGTTTGTTTACATTCTAAATAGAAATTATTTTGTCAGATCTTTTATATAAAGTTTTTATTTATTGAATTTGCAAAAAATTAAAATTAAAATGCTCTGTTTCTCAAAATCCAGTGAATATGGATAGAATAAAACAGTTATTCCACTCAATCTCATCGCACATGGCTCATAGCCTATCAGCTCATGTATGACTCGATTTCATAGAATAACTGTTAAATATTTACATTTACATGCAGCCATGCAGATTTTGATTGTGTTGTTGATTTATGTACAAAACACAGAGTTGACCATAAACAGGTAAGAGGCTGTGTGTTGCAAACCGCCTAAAAACCCCAATTGAGACCGAATGTGCTGTATATATGTCCGAAGTGTGCTCCTAAAACCCGAATAATATCAACATATCCTATATCTCTTAATCGGAAATTTCAAAATTTGGAGTAAGGGCCAAATTCGGAATATCCAAACAGAATATGCTGTTTACATGACCAGTATCAAAATTTGAATTTTGTCATATTGGGAATAATAGTGTGCATGTAAACAAACTGACTGATAGAAAAGATTGTGATATTGTGTACATATAAACATCAAATTGATCATTTCAAATCCTTTTTTTAAATTGGCACCTACACAGAAAAAATAAAACTGCAGGTTTCTCAGCTAAAAACGCTGACTTTTTTCTATGTTGTAACATTTCTTTTTTATCAGTTGCAATACATTTACAAGTAGGTTTAATTTTTTTTTCTGTAGATATGGTTTTTATTGTATCTAACCTGTATGATGTATGGCATGCTATAGAAATCTGAACCCTTTATACAGTTAATAGAGTACTACCCCGGTATAGATGATATAATTTGCAGACATATTTGCTTTTTAAGAACAGACATACAAGATGAATATGCAAAACATTAATTATAGTACACTTGGCTTGTATGGTTACCATACTGTATATTTATATCCTTTTCCATCTTCGGTATTTGTTGAAGGTATATGTTTTTATGAGTATTGTAGTCATAAATGAATTATGCAGAATGTATGAACAATAAAAGTGAAACCTGAATGTATTCTGGATTGTGTGCGCATTTTTTTTTTTAAACTTACAGTATGATTGTCCAATGCAATATAAAATGTATTGGATTATTAGTGACATGGAAGCACAAATATGGAAATGTTTATTTCCATGAGTAAACAAAAGAGTATATTTTGCTTAATTAATGATTAGTTTGCCACCACTAATGTTTGTGTGTCTGTGTCTGCATAAAATTAAAGGCTCATTAATATTCAAATGTGTTCACATATGAAATTCCATTATTAAGATTTCGATGCATTTTTAAAGGAATTTAAAAAGCCTGGTCTATAATGTATTATTTATGTGAAATGTTATGTGTGGTTTGATTTTTTAAATTAAAATATATTTATGCATAAACCTATATATGTCTGATGACATTTTGTATCAAAGAATCATTTCAGAGAAAATCATAACGCATTGAAGGATTGATGTGGAGTGTAATGTTAGTTAAATAAAGAGTTCTCAAGCTGCCATGTTTATCCAAAGTGGCTGGATGTGAACATGCATACGCGCGCATGCACGCACACGCACACACACTCCCTCCCACCTGACCAGTTTCAGTGGCGATCCTGCTTTCTATGGTGTTTCCTCTCCAGAAGCTGCCTCAGTGCCCTGCAGCACACACTCCAATGCTCATACTCAAACCTGCCCCTTGTGTCCAAACCCCCCACATCTACTCTCATCCTGTGTCTCACTAACACATCCTGACCCAGGAGCGTGGCTCTGGCCTGAAAACATCGAGCAGGAGAGATTATCCTCCTCCAGGCCTGGGTCAGTGGGGAGTTTGGGCCACCCATGGAGCATCCAGTGGGCCGTGAGATGGCCTGATACACGTGCTTACCAAGCATGGCAGATTCTCTTACGCTCAGCAGCATAAAGCCACACAGCACAGGCCTTTTCTTCATCATAGCCTGGGAGATTAGGGCTGAAACACTCAACCCACACTCGCACACTCCTACACACACCCCTCCCCTCGGTTATCCGCCACACAGATATGGAGCTCTGAACAGATCAGTCTGGACACATCTTTCACTATTCTTTAGTAATTCTGCCACACAGTTTTACTGTCTCTGCCATTTCAAGCAAGGGAGGGGCAGGTGAGAAGATCTCACATATTAGCACCATGTTATTAGCGACGCGAGCTCACAGTGGTGCTGTCAGGCAACAGAAAGACGTATCACCGTGATAATTAGTCCTATTTCGCAGCATTTCTTTTTCTCATTAATGCATCTTTAGAGATTATTTTTCTGCTGATGAACCCCAAATAAGGATCACAAGCTCACCAGAAAAAGACTAATGATGACAACACAATGCATGTTTCCGTATACTACAATTAAAACATACGACTTTTGCCTCAATTTTCCCCCCAGAAGAGCATTTCTTCTTAGCATTAAAAATATAACACTGACTTCAGTCATAGTCAAACATTTATTATAGGAGACAATTCTTTAGTCATGATATATTCCTTTAATGCATATTTGTGAGATCAAATACATGGTTTAAACTGGATAATATTCAACATGACATACGTAGAGGAACAGTTCTCATTCTTTCATTTAAGTCATGGGGGAATGAAGTGTGTAATGCTTATGCCTATATAACACTTATGAAATCATTTTGTTCCTCTTTATTCAGTCTGTATTTTGTCATAAATCTATATCAATAAAATATAATAAATAAAGTTTCATGGTTGTATTCACAGAAGTGCAGCTGTTTAAAGAGCAGGTTAATTTCCTTCACTGCTGAAAATGCACGAGTGACTTTATACACCAAAGTCAAGCCCATATTAAAACATTATTTAAAAAAAAAGCATAATAAAAATAAATGTAATAGCATTGCATTTTAGCATTTGTGTTTTTTGTTTGTTTGTTTGTTTGTTTTTTACAATTGTCATGCTTTTCTTCAGCTTTCCCATATTCACAATTGATAGACTGAGCAGCAGGATAAACAGTCTTATTTATTTTCCTGATTGATAAAATTGCTCAACTGAATCCAAATTATTGTTGACCGTCATTATTCATGACAGGCTTTCATTCTGAAGGGAAAAAGTGGCGAAGGACAAATTGTTGTTTTTGGACTTTTTTTTGAAGTCAAAATATATCATCATCATAACTTGAAGTACAGTTTGTCATGCTAACCATTTTAAACATATCCATGAAATGATGGCGCATACATTTCACATTTGCAAAAAAAAAAAAAAAGTCACTGGATATATTATAGTGGTCTGAAACAACAGAATCGTTTACACATTTAAAACGTGTTCATCTGAATCATTGTGCTAATTTATCATTATTGCAAAATAATTTTAAAGGTGGCAGGTGTAGATATAAATACTTATTTATTCAGTCTATTATTTTTGCTTAAATCATTTGGGAAATAAATGAAAATTTTATTAAAATGTATCTGTGATTTTGACTTTTCTTGCTCTTAAACTTTCACTTCTTTATATGACATTCTTATATGATATTTAATGTCAAGCAAGCAACATTTATTCAACAACAACAACAACAATAATAATAATAGTTGCAGTCTTGCATTATTATTATTATTATTATTATTATTATTATTATTATTATTATTATTATTATTAATTTTTATTTTTTTTCAGGCAGAAATTTCCTGCAGAATTTGCCCTGTAGTTCTGGGGAGGAGGCGTGTGTGTGTGTGTGTGTGTGTGTGTGTGTGTGTGTGTGTGTGTGTGTGTGTGTGTGTGTGTAAGGGGTAAAGAGAGGAGGCCTGTGAACTTGAAGTGCAGTTTGTCATGCTAACCATGCTGCTGCTATTGAATTCACACACACAGAGAGCAGAGGATTCACAGGACCCCAGCTTTTCTCATGCAAAACCATGCAGGCCTGTACGCTCCAATACGCGCACGCCTCTGAATGGCCTCGCATTCATACACACACACACACACACACACACACACGCACACACACAGTCCTGAAGCTCTATGGAGCACACGCATTGAGGGAAACGCCTAACCTTCCTTTACTGCATTGAGCAGTGTGTGTGTGTGTGTGTGTTACTACAAGGTGAAGTCTAGCCTACATCCTTTACATAACCTTCTAAACTCCACACTTTGACCTCTCCTTGTCACCTTGTCACTTGATCTTAGGTTACTCATTTATCGTTATGTTCCCTTTGTATAGTTATTCAATCACTAGATTTATATAAAATTCGTATAACAGTACAGTAAAGCACTCGTTGTTTGGAAATCTTGCGATAGTATAGTGGGTGGAAAAACAAGCAGCCATTTTCAAAGTCACCATCAACTGGAACATAGGGAGACTGGGTGGAAAGTTAAGAAATAAAGAAACTGTCTTCATTAAATACCTAAAATATTATTGTACATATTACAATAAAATATTTTTATTTGTTTGTAAAACAAATCTGTACTCCCAGGGTCAATTTTGTCCTCTTTCTTTCCTTCTACTTCTTCTTATTATTATTATTACCAAATATTTCAGAACTCAGCATCTTCTGGTAGATGCTGAGTATCTTTATGGGTTGTTTTTTCCTCTACTTTTTGCTGTGTACATCCTGTCTAAAGGATGTCGAGATCTCGAGCTGACCTGACACGAGCAGGCTGTCTCAAGAGCAGAAGACAATTTATGTTAACACATAACGAACAACTATGTAGAAGTAACTTAACTCATGATCATATCAGTTTACCTCAGGGTTCAGTGCAGCTCTCTCTCTCTATCTATCTAAAATCAAAACTACTGTATAAAAGATGGATGATACGTTGGCTAATAAAAAAACAAGAGGCTGCTATCTTGCAGATCTTCAACTGCAATCTTTCAGGAAAAAAAAACAAACTGTACTTTTCTGGGTGCCATCCCCATGTGTGCACCTTTTATACCTTTAGTACCTTCAGCTTTTCCCTAGAAGGTGCATGATAAAGCTCTAAACTAGCATGTGGGTTCATTGCAGTCCAACTGTGGATTTTTAGCAGGTACACCATGTCTATATTACCAACGATCGATCGATCGATAGAGTGAGTTCTGGAACTTCAGTTCTCTTGAACAGCTCCTCAGATTGGATATGTGGCTCGATGTTTATACGATGAGCAGCTTTAGGAGTCGTTCTGTAATTTAGGTTTAATGAGTATTTTTCTGGTATTATATGTGCAATATTGCTGTCCACTATGAATGTGCATGACATAAAAAATGTGATTCATGTCCCACTTTGCTTTTATTCTCTTTTCTCCATCCTCACTCTCTTTGTCTAGCCTTTTATTAGTGAAATTGGAGGCCCTTTTCCTGCCTTCACTGCCTTCATCTGAATGGCACCTTCTATAGTTCATCCCTTTTCTTCTTAATGCATCTCATATAATCACTGCAGTACATGAGTGGAGTGGCGCAATCTCTAAAAGCTGGCATTGCCTATAATCTTCAGATTTTCATTTTACAAGAGGGTGTGGAGAGGGTTTGTCAATTATGTATCATTTATGTCCTGTAAGAATTTAGGCCACCTACAGCTGGAACAAAACAAAAGGATGGAGAAAGAGCTTGTGATTGGCTGAGGCCGACTCTAATATCTGCACAGATCCCACCGCTTTTACAAGACCACCATCACCACAGTCAATATGCTCCCTCTTATAAAATTAAAGAGAGTGTCAGAAAATAGGGAGCGGACTGGGGGGACAGGGACAAGTGTATGGAATTATGGAACTGCATAAAATGAGGATTTCCCAGAATTTATTGTCTTGGGTGAATTACTGATTTCATGCATCTTTTTGGATGGTTTTTGCTGCTTGATTTTACTTGTCGGATTTAAAAGACTGTTTATGTTTGCCCATAATGTCATCTAGAGCATTTAAAGTGGTCAGATTTATGAATACCGGCTGGACAGCAAAGCAAACTTTCCAGGCTGCTTTGTGAAAAGCCAGACTGAGCTGTGAAAAGACTTTTCCCCCCCTCACAACGAGGACAAGGGCTCCATAACTTTTCTATCCTTTCCGCTGTTCAAAGCAAACAAGTGTCAATGAGAGGTGAAAATAAAGGTAGACCGGAGGAAAAGCCAGACAATACATGCTGCTGTTTCTCCTCCAGAGCTTCATTCAAACCTTCACCCGTTAAAAGACTTTCCTTTCTGCCTCCATCCTTCCTTAATGACCTTGTCTCGTTTCCCACACAGTGGACAAGAGAAATGCTGTGTGTGTGTGTGTGTGTGTGTGTGTGTGTGTGTGTGTGTGTGTGTGTGTGTGAGAGAGAGACTGACTATTGATGCCAGGGTTTGAGGCCTCTGATAAAT
>JAPEKM010000007.1:34132243-34143816 GCA_027575975.1 Cathorops multiradiatus
ACCTTTATTCGTCACATGCACACTTCAAGCACAGTGAAATTCATCCTCTGCATTTAACCCATCCGAAGCAGTGAACAGACGCACACACTCAGAGCAGTGGGCAGCCACACCAAAGCGCCCAGGGAGATCAGGTACCTTGTTCAAGGGCACCTCAGCCCAAGGCCGCCCCATGTCAAATTAACTGGATGTCTTTGGACTGTGGGGGAAACCAGAGCAAACCCATGCAGACATGGGGAGAACATGCAAACTCCGCACAGAAAGGCCCTCGCCGGCCGCTGTGTTCGAACCCAGAACCTTCTTGCTGTGAGGCGACCGTGCTGACCACTACACCACCGTGCCACCCCATTATTCTCAGTCGTGTCCTCATTAGTAAGAGTATCACTCTGGTCTTGGTCTCATATATTTGGTTTATCTCAGTCTTGGTCACAAATTGACTCATTCCCATTCTTAGTCAGTTACAATGCAAGACTCATCATTGGTCTTGTCTTTGTCCTGACTAATAAAACATTTGATCTTTGTCTCGTACTCTTTAGTCTTAATCTTGACTTGATCATGAGTGGTATAACTCCTGGTCTTCTCTTGGTCTCAGTTGATATGATCTTGTCTTGGTCTCAACAGTTATGCATCTTGGTCTTGTCTTGGTCCTGATTACAAAGCGTCTTGGTCTTGTGATCTGTAGACTTGATGTTGACTTGATTCTTAGTGATAAACTTTTGGCCTTATCATGTTTTCAACTGGTCCTGATTTCATGGAGTCTCTCTTGAATTGTATTTATTTGTTATTTTGATGGGCGACACGGTGGTGTAGTGGTTAGCGCGGTCACCTCACAGCAAGAAGGTCCGGGTTCAAGCCCCGTGGCCAGCGAGGGCCTTTCTGTGTGGAGCTTGCATGTTCTCCCCGTGTCCGTGTGGGTTTCCTCCGGGTGCTCCGGTTTCCCCCACAGTCCAAAGACATGCAGGTTAGGTTAACTGGTAACACCCAAGAGAGCCATTAGTACATTATCTACTGTAGATATTCTATGTTACTCTCTATAAATAAATAAAAACCTGTGCACTATGAACACAAAGTGAAGGTAAGCCAACTGTGTTAGACCAGGTTTGTTTGGCCTTTTGCACTATAACCAGATCACATGCTATTGCACGGTGACCTCCCCCCAAACCATGGTCAGAGCTCCAGAGTAATTATAGTATTAACAGAAAAAGGACTGAGGCCTCATCAGAGCTGAAGTGGACCAGAAAGACAACAGTGCACTCTTTCAAATGAATTCAGTGTGAATGCAAGAACAGAGTCCCTCCTTTTCTGTTGGTCCACTTTAAGAGGATGAGGTTTGGTTTATTTAAAAAGGACGCCGAGAGTTGCACATATAACCAGGCAATGCAAAATGTATAAAAAAATAAAGTAAAATACAACAGAACCATTGGCTGCATAATGGCAGCTATTCTGAGTTTCCCATATTTACTGAATCAGCTTCTCACAGTGCATTTCAGTAAGCACGCCAAATGTTGACCACATCTACAAGTCAAGGAAAACAGGATGGTACAATCACCTTACCACAGCTTTTAATACATTGTTACTACAGAAAACAACTTGCTGACAGGACTTAAAGTTTAACAAAACAACAAAAAAAATCATGTTACGATTATGGTTTCTGAAAGCAGACTTATTCAAATATTAAAAGTTGTTTACAGAAGAGGTCCCCAGTATCAGTACTTGAACAGCAGGTTTCTCTATCATGGGAAAGTCCTCAGGATAGAGGACCGTTTTCTTGGCAACATAAGATTTTTCTTCATCTTTTTCTACACTTCACAACGTACTACCTGATCCATCCGGACACCTTATGTCTGGCTGGGGTCTCATCACATTGCCCCTGTGGAGGACAGCCCCATATGGACAGATGAAAGTCACACTTGGAAGATGGCTCTGGGCACTTCCAGTTTTGCTACGTCAACTGATGACTACAATTGTCAACTTTAGAATGCAGTTTTCATGAAAAAGTTTTGCACTCAAGGCTCCATTAATGAAGTTGATAACACCAGAGCCATCAGCAATGCAGCAGCTCACGAGTGTTACCCATGAGAGACCAGACTCATTTATAACTAGCCCAGGTGTTCATGAGAACAATTAGAACTTCCAAACAAAACAATCAGAATCAAAATCCATTGAAAACTGAGGGAGGAGTAGCAATTTCTCAAAGTTCATTAACTGGTCTAATCAGCAATTTGCTAATGAGAAATCAAAACCAGGGAGTAACTTTCGTGCAAACTGATTAGATCTTCCAAAAACAATCAAAATCCGTTGAACACTCAGGGAACATTAGCAATTTTTGTGAATCAGGGCTGTAGGAACAGATTCCATGTTACAGCAATAGCTCATCACTACAGCCAGCAAGCTTAAAACACCCCCCCCCCAATAATCTGAGGAAGTTTCGCCCCCCCTTGCCATCACCCAAGGATTGCTCATCAGGGACAAAATTAGCTCAAGTCTTTAAATTTCTATAAAAGCTGCTTTGTGACAATGTCTGTTAAAAGCACTATACAAATAAACTTCACTTATGCATCGAGTTATACCACCCCACAATGTTGTGGATTTCCTTGGAAGGGCACACCTTGTTTTACTCAATCATGTGGCCTCGAGCACATAGGTAAATTTACAGCAAAACATTCCATGCACTGAACATTTCAACAAGACACCTTAAAACAAAGATTAAGCCAAAAAGGATGAAGTCAAATTTAAAATAAAAGTGCTGCAAAGTTTACATTTGCTATCACTTTTTGCTCGACTAGGATCAGGACACTTCATCCAATAGTTGAGATTTTGCTGAAAGCCTTCCATACATGCACCAGTTATTTTATCTCATCCTGTTCTACAGGGTCACAGGCAAGCTGGAGCCTCTCAGCTGACTATGGGCAAAAGATGTGGTACACCCTGGACAAGTCACCAGGTCACCACAGGGCTGACACATGGACAACCATTCATATACTCACCTATGGTCAATTTAGTCTCACCAGTTAGCCTAACCTGCATGTCTTTGGACTGTGGGGGAAACTGGAGGAAACCCACACCGACATTGGGAGAACATGCGAACACCACACAAAGGCCCTTGCCGGCCATGGGGCTCGAACCCAGACCTTCTTGCTGCGAGGCAACCGTGCTAACCATTACACCACCATACCGCCCAGTTATTTTACATTTCAGGTATTGTTAGAAAAAAAAAAATGCAATAGAACTTGAGGTTGGTAGGACCATTCACCAACAAAACCCCCACAAGAGCACTGCTCCGCACCTTAAGATTTAATATGATCCAGCCGGAAACAGACACATGCAAGTGAGCAGCTTGCAACAAGGGAGTCAACTCATCCCAGAGTCAGCAAGTGGCATGGGCCTACGTGGTTGCTTAGTACACTCGAGTGTTGAAACGCATGCACTAATGGCATGCTTTCACTTTACAAAAATGTGTCTTGCTTCCATCAAATTCCGTTGAGAATTCCTCCTTTTTTCAAATACCTGAAATATAAAATTGATTGTGCATATGAAATGACCTGTACTCGCTTGACTACTTTGTCGAGACAAGGTTCTTAAAATAAACAATTGCAGTTATGTAACCGACATTCAAGAGCTGAATGGCAGCTGATCCACATTAAGCAAAGGTACATCCTTGTGCTCATAGAATTTCCATACTTAAAGCTTAACAAATCTAGGTTAAATTGCAGTTACATTTCAGTGGCTTGGGTGACCATCATACTCAGGCTCATAGCTAACAGAACAGGACACAAGTCAACAATATTTTAACTCATTTTTATTTGGATAATTTCTGCTCAATTTCACTCACTGCCACATTAAAACAACCTGATCTACCGGAAAAGCACAGACATCTCCCAGATTCTGAGATCATGGCTCAAGCTCGGATGGATTGTTTGCTTCTCCATGCTGTTTAATTTGTGCACTTCTCATGGTGTGCTGACCAGGACTGCAGAGAATTCACGCCCATCCAGGCACTGAAACAATATTACAAAAGAAGCTTTATGGTTAAAGTCCTGTATCTACAGGATCACCACTCAACTGCCAATTAATTGTTCAGTAGGAGCTTGACTACATTCAACTTTAAAATGTACCAGTTACCAGATTCAGCATTTTATCCCCCCCCCCCAACTAAACTTAGCAAACTACAGGTTCTACAGCAGCAATCATCTTTGACCCAGAAAGTAAGTCTCATGTAATTGAACCAGTACTTACCTCTGAGAACTAACAGCATCCAAAATAGTCCCAGACACTAATCTGGTAAACACTGGCTTAGCTTGACCACCACATCCTGTGTGCTTCAACCTGAAACACAGGACAGATGTTAACATGCATAAAAACACAGCAGTAGCAAATTGACATCATGCATTAGCAATGGTGTTAGAACAGACTAGATAAAAGGAGCAATATAATGGGCCAAGAAAGGAGCCACTGAAAACAGTGACTAAGAGTGTAAGTACTTTAGGCTGCTTTTCCAAGGCAAGCATCAGTGCCTTAAAAGGCAATGAGGCAACATTTTTCGTAGTGCTATTGGGAGACTGCATTTACAAATATGGAACTGTTAAAACAAAAAGCAGCAAGTTGACTGTTCCAAATGGGACAAAACTGCATTCCCTTCAATTTAGCATAAAAGCACACATCTGGTAAAGTGGCACAATACTGAATTACACAGCTCCTAAGAGCTTGGCTTTAGTAGAAAGACTGGGCTTATTTTTGTAGAAAAGGTGATGGACAATATAACTGTTGGAAGGATGCGTACAGGAGATCAAAAGTGGTTACCTCACATTACAGGACTATTTCCACAATTGCCCTAGTCAAGAGAGCAGCTTTCATCTCAGAGGACTCTTGAGTTGGTAGGCACAACACTTCATTCTCCAAGGACATTGTCGATTTTCCAAAATTGCTAGCAGAGAACGCTTGGATGCAATGAAGCATTACACAGTACTGGCTAGCAGAACTACCCATCCCAAATACTTAAACCCTGATCATTCTTAAAATGTAGGTTTCCAGCTTTGAGCACCAAAAACCCATTAATGCATTAAAATTATTTCCCAGATTAACTTAAACTCATCCACCTAAACACTTCAGCCTTTGCCAGTTCCCCCATAACAGTGTGTGGTTAATAAATTTTTTTAAGGGTCAATGAACTCCAAGCATGTTCAGAAATTCGTTTAATGGGCTTCATGAAGCCAATTTAACAAAAGGAAAATAGGTATTGGTACACAAAACAGCACATTTCTCTCTCCGAAAGAACAAAATCTTGACATGGATATAAAACTTCTCCAACCATTACTTTGTTTTTTTTTATTAGGTCAAAAGTCACAAAGAGCAAAGTACCTTAGGCCACCTTTAGCTCAATCAACTTCGAATCTCAGGCAGCACTGACCAGAGTAGTTCACTCTTTGGGAACTGAATGCTTTACAAATCTTTAGCAACACCAAGGTGGCCTGCTTGAGCCAGCAGCTCAAAATTAGCATGCTACCCTGCTTTACTAAAGGAATGCATTACAAGGACTTCGAGCCACTAAAAGCACATCACAGCGTGGCAAGCTTCTTTTGAAAATCTGATCAATTTTTAGAAGCAGGCAATTCAAAGTAAGACTCTGCTTCTTCTATAGCAACCGTCTTCCAGAGCAATCTAGTGGTTACTGCATGTTGGTCCAAAGTTTCACTTCAAATCGGTTTTAGAAGCTATCAGGCTGTGCTGAACTGGTTAGAGAACTCACGCATGGTTCAAAAAAAAACAAAAATTTCAATAGAGAAACAAGAGGTAACTGAAGGTACAAGCAATCTAAAAACGGGCTCAAATGTTTACAGCAAATGCCCAAAATAATGACACCATCTCAGGACAGCTTGAACACGAAAAATAATTGTTTAAAAAACTGATAGCATCTTATTTTATGTAGGAGAGTATTACAACTAGTAAAACTGAAATTAAACAAAGTGAAAAATCAAGGTCTTCGAAGAGCACATCTAACACAGCCAGCGAAGGGATGATCTTGGAATCAGGACTTTTTTACTCGTGTGTAGCTGAGGACAAGAAGCAGGCAAGAGTAAAGGCACTGGTGCATTTTGACATCCTTCCCAAATAAAGAACTGATACCACTAAGCAACGAGTCACTCAATGTCAAGCATCTTCAGGATAAACTACTGGCCATCTGCACATTTAGTCCACTGTTTGTAGATTTTGGAAAAGGAAAAAAGGTTCTTCTGGAATGCTGTATTAAACAAGCATTTGTGCTATATTAACAAATCCACAGTCTCAAAATGACTGCTCATCAGTGGATAGGTATATTGACCAGGACAGAACAGGCTCTTCAGTCTTACAAGTCCGCTACAAATTTGTGTTGAACAATTCAGAGGTTCTTATACATACCATAGCTGTCATAGCTGTCTCTGTAAGAGCCAAAAGAAGAACGTTCATAACCACCCTGGCTCCTGTAACAATATTACAAATGTATTCGCAATCAGTAAGACAAGGCGAGTTGACAGTAAAGGGATGAGAAATTATAGGTATTAGATACACAGAAGAGGGCCCATGTACAAGCAAATTTAGAGTACCAGGGGGTTAAAATCTGTGCATTTTATAATTTCTCTCCAACATAAGCTGCACCAATTTGGTAAGAGCCAATACAGACACTTCTGAACAAATGTGGCTACTATGCTGTCTTACAATACACAACAGAAAACTGACCAACCTGTTGTCTCTGTATCCTCCTCCTCCACCACCTGAGTAGCCTCCACTCCTGTTGGAGTAACCGCCACCACCATAGCTCCTTTCACCGCCGCTATAGCTCCTATCTCTGCCTCCGTAACCACGGTCACCACCATAACCACCACTGCCACGGCCATAACTTCTCTCACCACCATAACTTCTGTCACCTCCATATCCACCACCCCCTGTAGTTAAAGGGTTTAAAAGACTATGTAAACAACACTTTAAATAAAAAAGCCCACCCCACAAACTACTAACAATACTCACCTCTTCCTCTGCCACCTCTGAAAAACCCCCTTCCACCAGAACCTCTGAAACCAGATCTTCCACCAGACTTCCCAGCTTCATCAACACGAATTGTTCTGCCATCAACAGTCTGAAGGAAGAAACATTATTCATGATACACATCATATGCACAAAGACAGTATGGGATAACCACACACTCATACAAGCGGATTACCTTTCCATTCATGGCAGCCATTGCATCCTTTGCATCATCTGGATTTTCAAATGTAACAAATCCAAAGCCTCTTGATCGGTCAGTCTCACGATCCCTGATGACATCAACTAAAGGGGATTCAATAGAAAACATTAATTGCAGACCTACAATTATTTAGTAATCATCATTCCAATACAAAAAGTACACAAATGTACCTTTAGCAATGGTGCCATATTTGGAAAACGCCTCTTCCAGAGAATGCTCCGTGGTCTCATAGCTGAGTCCACCAATAAAGAGTTTCCCCTCGTCAGACATCTGTAAGGACCAGGAGGGGAGAGATCATATGGCACATGTCAGATTTTACACAAAACAACCCCATACAGTCTTAAGTAGCAGACATGATGCATTCACTAATCTAAGCTAGGAAGTAACATTCAAACTGACTCTTCATGACTACATTTAAGGAGTTTAAACTGGTTGCCATTTTCTGACTACTCACTGCTACTTTGTCTTTGTTCTTCGTAAAAAGTATAGCACACTGAAAGACTTTTCTATATGAAAAAAGTTAAAGCATCTACGATTAGACAGTCCATAATGAGACCTTTTCAAATTTACCAATAACTTATTATTAATTTTATTTATATTTGTTTTGGTTTTTTTTCACACAAAGGCAGGTTTCAGTTACAAGAGTTATTTTTGGTCAAACAACCAGGAGGACACTGCGCGGAATTTATTTTAAAACATGATCAGCAATTTGAGGAAAACCCAATCATCCCAGGTAAGCATGGTGATGATCATGGACATGTTTTTACTTTTCAAATTCACCCACATTTCATGATATCCATGATAGCCTACTTTGTTTTTTTTTACCCTTTCATTTGACAGTCGCCATTTTGTATCAAACATGTTTGAGAAGTCACAAGAGTGGTCAATAATAGTGATCACTTTCACCGTGTCCACCATTATCGACACCCTGTGGAATTAAGTGCCATTTACAACTGTTACACATCCATCTTTGTGCAACACTGCTGAAGTCGAGAAGTACTTTTATTTTTTTTTTAAAGTGCTGCCCCCCCATTCTGATTCATAACAGAATGGAATGCTTAGAGTATTTGGAATTCTATTGCAATCAATAGAACTCGAGCAGAATTAAATTCCCAGCATATATATATATATATATATATATATATATAAAAAAGAGCTTCAGACTTCTATTCCATTCAGAATTTTTGCAGCTTGTTGTAAAATATCTACTACGTATTACAATATCAGTGGACTTTATTTTCAGATTTAAATTTAAAATCTCAAAAAAAAAAACCCCGACACTTCCTTGAAAATACTTAAGCTTCACCAATCTGAATCTAATTGCAACAATTTACAGCATTGAATTATTGGTAAGTTACAAAACTAGAAGTTTACACAAACAATGAACGATTAACAAAATGTAATCTATGAAAATGCTTAGGAAGTGGAACAAAAAGATTTGACAGGTTAAACAAACATTCATTTTGTTCACAATTACTTCCATATTTACGTAAGCACAGAAATCCATACATTTATATAAATATATTTTGTACTAAACATTAGTCTATGTAAAACAATTTAAACTGTTTTGTTAACTTAATGCCACATATCATATTGATTATTTTAATCAAGTATCTGGATGTCTAATTGTGGAACGGTGTCACGTGATCTGATAAGCTAAGTAACCGTTAAGTCAACTCGGTTTTCCCCACCAGTGGAAGTCGGAGTAATTATTCATGAACAATTTACGTACTGAAAAGTCTCCACTTTTTAAATGGCCAAAAGATCGTTAAGGTGTCGATAATTGTAGCCACCGCTTTACGCCATTTTCTATTCAGATAAAGCTAATCCTCACGAAGGGTCTTCACAAAAGCGCTGAAAGTGCAGTGCCGCGCTCCATGTGTGCGATGGCGACTAATCCCTGGGGGAGGGGAGGCTTCTGGTTACATCAGTGAGGAAACAGTAAAATATCTTAAAGGAGGAAAAAAAATTTCACAATAAGATACTTAGGTTTTTCAAAAACTAGCACTAACTCTAAGGAGGCCTAAAAAAAAAAAAAACCCGCCATGTAGCATCGCAGAAAATGGCTGCGCGCCTTTACGCCTGACAGAAATGGAATCGGACATGAAATAATTTTACACAAAAAGGAAACTAAATGGTAGATATGAGGCAAGCTACAGAAAATAATATTCCGTTTATAGAAGCATACCACTGCAGCAGCCAAGCCGGTCAAACAGCCAGGCCTCGTTAGCCGTTCGCTAATCAGGCGTTTCCTCACTGTAGAACAAAGCGAGGCTAACAAAGCTAACTAGCCTAGCCGCTAACGGTACAGCATTACCGCGCTGCGAGCGGCCTAGCGACCGGTCCTCTCTCCGCTTTCAGAGGTCTGGCCATAAAGTTTATCGGTTAATACAACAAAATATAAAAACGCCTTAAACCACACCATTTCTCCGTCAATTAAGCGAAATATCGAGGTTCTCCGTTTTGGATAAATAGCACTCTTTCTTTGCTAGAGAAACCTATCTGCGTCACATCAGCTAACGGTCTACTTTAAATAGGACATGAGTGATCTGTATAAAACAGTATTTCCCACAGTCGGTTTCCCCGAATGTAACAATAGAGTTTATGGGATAATATAATTAACTTTGCTTTATTAAAGTCATGGATTGATGTGGATTGTTTTAAGTCGAGGAAGCCGCTAAAACCGCCAAAGCTTAACATAAACCCAACCTACAACCTTTACACAGAGGACCCCAAAAAAAAAAAGCCCTTTTAAAAAAAATACGTAAATACTTCACAAAGCATTTGTAAACCGGTTAACCAATTACCTTTTAGAAGCTCTTCGGAGAAAAGAATACAACCTGCTGCCAACTGCACAAGGGATAAGAACGTGTTTAAAATGGCGCCGCTATATGAACAACCGGGCCTCATGATTATTAATGAGAACCTCATTAATATGTATAAGAAAGCGGCAGTCAGTGCCACGCCTTCTTTATACCGCCATCTACCGCCTAGCCACGCATTGTACATGCAATGGACAGGAGAGGAGATCAATATTGATCTCATATGTCTGCGGAGTAACATATCTTTTGATTTTAAATTTGCTTTTATTTCCTTTTGCCCTATTTTGACATGTGAGTCAAACATGTGACATTGCGAAACCAGGAAAAAACGTCAGTGTGTCTACGTGAATGTTTAATAGCTTTACAGAAACATGAATGAATCAGATATGGTTCATTATTCCCTATGTAATTCCCTATGTAAGTGCACCAAATAGTGGTTAAAATACATTATCCAGAACATCATGTGTGATGGGAGACATAAGATTTGCCCAAGATAATCAGTGGTTGCTTATGACAATAGGGGCGGTACGGTGGTGTAGTGGTTAGGGCCGTCGCCTCACAGCAAGAAGGTCCTGGGTTTGAGCCCAGCGGCCGGCGAGGGTCTTTCTGTGTGGAGTTTGCATGCTCTCCCCGTGTCTGTGTGGGTTTCTTCCTGGTGATCCGGTTTCCCCCAAAGACATGCAGGTTAGGCTAACTGGTGGCTCTAAATTGACCGTAGGTGTGAATGGTTGTCTGCCTCTATGTGTTAGCCCTGCGATGACCTGGTGACTTGTCCAGGGTGTACCCTACCTCTCGCCCACAGTCAGCTGGGATAGACCCCAGCTTGCCTGCGACCCACCGCGAGTTGGCCTAGTGGTTAGTGTGTCCGCCTCTTGATAGGGAGATCGCAAGTTCTATTCATGGTTGGGTCATACCAAAGACTATCATAAAAATGGTACCTACTGCCATCTGGAAAGGCACATTGCAATACAGATGCAAGTGGGGATTCAAATTCTTGCAGTTACCAGAGGACTAGCCCCCACCATAACCCTAGCTATGTAATAGGCGAGAGACGAAGGGCTATGGAAACAGAGATCGGCGCCGCCCTATATGGCATAGGAAGGGACTCTTTGCCTGTGACCCTGTAGAACAGGATAAGCGGCTATAGATAATGGATGGATGTTTACGACAATATGAATGAATGTCTGATAACATGGAAAGGATCCATTTCATAAACATCAGAAAACAGCCCCCTTGCGATAACCGACTGCAGTCACTGAATGGGGTGCTATACGAGAGACAGAGAAAGGTAAAACAATGACTGTAGAAACAGTCATTTTCTACAGTCTCTTTCCCTTACAGAAAAAAACACATGAACTTCAAATGTGACTTTTGCACTCAAATATGTGGAAATGTGTTTTGCACGTGGGAAACATATGGTTTTGGCCCAATTTTATGTGAATCACATGTGATCCCTTTGTAACACATGTTACAAAATCTGATACCATGTATTCCACATGTTACCACATGTGGTAACATGTGATCACATGTGAAAT
>JAPEKM010000007.1:34340423-34355493 GCA_027575975.1 Cathorops multiradiatus
TGCTCCATGGCTTCTCTTCCGGTTTTAGTGTATTGGTGTGGCGGCGTCACAGCGCCACATACAGGCCTGGCATATGTCCTACAGAGTTTTGGGTCATTTCCAGTGAATTGAAGTGACAATTTATGGAGATTTTTTTCAAAATGACAGCGTATTGGGTGAGGCCGCATACTCGTGTGGACGGGCCCTTAACTCAATGTCATAACAGTCAATTCCCTAGCTAGTCCTTCACTCTTGTATGACACCAGCCACTAAAATCTTTTCAAACTGCAATTCATGCAACATTAAACAACTGAATGCACCATGAGAAAGTGTTAACTGCCCTCTTCCATTTACATGAGCTGATAGATTGGCTAGTGTGATCATCAGGGAACAGAGGAATTGCAAGCAGAGAACATGCCCAATTATTTTCTGTGGATGACTACATCACCAGGATCCATACTTGTGATCTCTACGCCTTTCAGAAGCAAAACCAAGGTTATTCAAATGGGAATTGGCAGCTTTGTTTCTTGCCAACAAATACAAAATCCTATAGATGAGGCACATCCACACGTCCTATTAATGGCTGTACCCAGCTGTGCTCTGAAATCAGAGGGTGCTGTTGTTCCATGTTCCAGCTGCAGCATGTTCCTAGAGAGCTGGGAGACTAGCCAGCTCCGCCTCAGGGTGAACACAAGCTCAGACTGGCTACATTGGAGAGGACAGCCATTGTGATCTGCCATCTGGAGCTGTAACCAGGGAAGCAGGCAGCCCCTCATCCCCTCTTGGATGTGATGCCATCAACAGCCCCACAGGGGGCCAGCATCTAAAATAACTGTTATTTGCATATGGGGAGCAATAAAGGGCATTAGACGGCGGTTCTATACAGCCCTGCCCAACAGTTGAGCTCGGTTACGGCTTCACAGCAGCAAACAGGCGGCCTGAGGGGCTTCTTATACACTCACCGTTGGCGGAGTTGCACCAGGGAATGAATTATTGAGTGGTGTGTAGGTCAGAACTCCATAGTGACCGAGAAAGAGGCCTGGGGCACTCGACTGAGCAGAAAGAGACCTGCAAAAGTGGCAAGGAAGTCTCAGAGAGAGAAGCCACAGCTCTGTTTAAACAAGGGGAAGGCCGAGGACAAAGAGAGCAGAGATTGTGACATTTCACGTGCTGCAGAATGTACACAGGAGACTGCAGCATTTGCTTTTGGGTGGATTAAAGGAGTGACTTGAGGAATTTGAGTGGTCCCCACCCTAGTTTCCCTTTCTTTTGCACTCTCACTTTTTCTCTAAAGCGCAACTCCACCCAGCTTTCCCAAACCCAAACTAAACTAACCTGAGCTGACAGACAGGGAGGGGAGAAGAAAGCATTCTTTCCCCAACCCCCTGTACACTCTACCTAGCTTCGGACCCAATCTGATCCCCTTTTAATCCCGCTGTTGAATTTAGCAACCAAGGAATATAGGGGCTAAATTCTTGTGTTAATCTTCTAGCTTTCACTACCCCTTTCTGTCTTTTGTCCTTTTACTCCATTTCTTCAGTTGTTCCCCCCAATTACTTTTTCCATCCTCCATTTCTGTACCACTTGAATAGGACTGGCCGGTTGTTCTGTTGAGCTATTTAGACATGCTGTTGAAATAGAAGGGCAGGCCTATGCTGGGAGCACAAAGAACCCACTGAGCTCAGAACTTCTGCTCCCAATCGAAAAAAGCCCTCTCCATGGGTAACCTTCCCCCTCCTGGGGTTCAGTGTCTAGTTTAACCCCCCATCGATGACCCCCTTCACGGCAAGCATACTCCAAAGATTGAATCTCAGCTCAAGGGAAGGGCGTGGGTCTCTGTTGCTTTCTTTATTGAAACACACAGACCAAAGAAGTGGAAGCCTTATGGACACAAGTATGATGTTTTCAGGAAAAAGATTTACCCAGAAGCCATGGAACAAAGTCTTATTTGGCCACTTCTATAAGCTAGTAGAAGCACACCTGTGTAGACTCTAAAGGTTGTAAAGCCTGCTGGTCAAGAAGTGTTAAAAGATCACCTGCATCCTTTGCCTCCCCAAATCAGACAAAGATGACAGAAGTCAGACAGACAGACAGTGGGCAGCCCTGTCCTGAAGCATACAGGAAGTGCCAAATAGTTGGTAGGCATTTGCTGCCCGGATATAAATGATTTTTATGAATGGGCTCTTGGTACATTTCCCCCCTCCTGCAGACCTCTGAATACAATGAGCATTCTCTCAGAGCTCATGTTTCTTGTATAAATCTCTCTATTTAAAGGCCAAAAGAAAAACAAGGAGTCATTGAGGAGGCCTGGCTCGCAGTGCCTGGATGGTTTTTACAGATGGAGCCCAAGTGCTGGCCTGCCAGAGTGGAAACAGTAGGAAGGCCCATTGACTGGAAATGTGGGAGTGGAACAAAGAAAGGCTGATGATGGAAGCAGGGGGTGAGTGCACAGAGCGCACACAGATAAGATATGAATTATCTTAGAGGAAGGGAGGACTCTCCTAAAGAATTTTTTTGCTAAATCACAGTATCCCTCTGATAATGGTATTCATTCTGCAGTGTTAATAAAATGGGCTAGCATTAACGTCGACCATTTCTTCATCCAAAAACTCAGCTCTTTCTTTCTACCTGCCACACGCCTGTGAAACCTATCTTAGCTGACTATCTCCTGCACCCACCCTCCCACGTTCATTCTCTTGTAGAGGAAAGCCAACACCATCGGCACACAGAGACAAAGCCTGACGTGCTGCTACTGCCAGAATGCAACCACTGATGCCTGACAGAACAAGCCTGCTGAGAAAGGCAGTGGAATCCCTAGACAGTACAGTCTTTTCACCTCACTAGTCCCTTACTACTTCTCCATTTTCTACAGTACCCTTCAGGTATCACACTTTCATTACAGTGAAACAGTGCCACACTCCATTTCTCTTCAGCTGATTGCAGGTATCATCCTACAAGGGTGCATTTGGTATTAAAAAAAAAAATTATATATAAATTTTAAGGTGCTTTTACTCACCAGGAGGCTTGCACATTCGGACCTGGCTCTGGCACTGCACCAGTGGGTGGAGAGGTGCCTGGCTCACAGACGGCACAGAGGTAGCTTTGGAGGAGAGGCTGGCAAGCTCGGCTGTGGTTGGAGGTGAAGGGGGTGGCGAGGGCACTGGAGATGCTGCACCACTGCACTGTGTCTGGTAGCGGAGCTGTGTGAGAGAGGCGGGCATGCCCTGGTAGTGGCGTGTGGCGCTCAGGAGGTCATTCAAGATTTGCAAAATGGTGCCGATGTCACGCCGTGGCCGCCCACTGCTGTCCTGACAGTTCGGGTGCAAAGTGCCTACAGGAACAAGAGGAAAGAAGGTTAAATGCCCTTTTTAAAAAAAATAAATAAAATCAATCCATCTATCCACTCTGCATTAATTGCTGGCAATACCTGAAAATGTCCCAGAGAAGACTCCAGGAGCATGGTTGACGAAGCTTTCGATGATAGCACCTGGTTTACGAGAACGTGATGGTGCACTGCAATTGCTTGTAGCTTTTGTGGTGCAATTTGCCTGTAAAGGACATGGGTAAAAGATTAACGTAACATACCAGCAGACAGTTTATGATTCATATTTGGATTTGGATGGACTGACTTACCTCTGGACAGGGACCAGCAGGGGTAGAGCTGCTGGTGGAGTTCTGACAAGCAGACAGCGGCTGCTGAGAACGGAAGATACCTTCTGGGAGATGCGAAGAGCGGGTTGGGGTGCTGCAGTGCCTGGACGTTGAGGTGGGATACATGGGGGGAATAGAGTGGCCAGAAGGAGAAGAGGGAAAAGGTGTATGGCTCACAGGACTGGGTGGAAGTGTTGTTTGCAGATGGTGTGGGTGTGCATGTTGGTTGTGAGAAACCCGGTTCTGGGTGCCAGTAATGGCTGCAGCGCCTGCTGAATGTCCTGTTGTGCCATCAGAGCTACTACGTGTGACGAGATGCCTGTGCTGTGACTGCTGGTTGCCCGAGTGCTGTGCTGCCAACTGCAGCTGGACAAACATCATGTGATCGCCTACGCGCAGGGCCAAGGTCAGAGGAGAGCGGCCAGACAGGAAGTCGCTGACCTATAAGCAGGAAATGGTGGGGGGAGAAAAGGGAGGATTTAGGAATGTCCCCATGCACAGACACTCGGGTCAAGCGATTTTGGCAAAAAGGCTCAATGAATACAAAATTGTGCACATTGTTTTAGGCAATAAAATGCAATTACATGGAAGCACATGCACACTGACAAAAATACTCCCCCCATTGCTGAACTCCACCATTCAGTACACCCACAAAGGACCAACTTCTGTCTGGCCTTGGGCCTTAAAAATCCACCACAGAAACAGGATACAGACCCACTTGCCGAGCAGCCACATAATGGACAATTGTTCGTGGGCTCAGAGTGGAAGTGGAAACCTTGCCCATTTTAGGAGTGCCCAGAAAGGAAAATGGAGCCAAGCCTGGGGGCTTTGACCCCTACAAGAAGAGGAATACACTGGGCTTGTCTGGACACTGGGAAATAAACTGGGCCATTCTGGAATAGATTTTATTAATTATAGTCTACATGCATTTATAAATTACATAATTTTACTACAATTTAAAATTTATATAATAAATAAAATATTATATGGCTCGTCAGTTTATGGAATAAGACAAAATGCTCATGTTCCTCAAACACATACCTACAGTATAATAAATAGTTAAACCAGAGAACCTGATAACTTTGCAGTGGTCTCTTAATTTTTTCCAGAGTGGTGTATGCATGTGTTTTAACACTAACACGTATCAGTCTTCCAGCAGGCTTGCTTTGGCTGACCTATTAACCTTCATCTTCACTGGGGTCTCCCCCACTATCATGTTCCTCCCTCACCCGTTTTGTGGGTACTATATTTCCATCAGCAACACACACTAGTTAGTTGAAGGAGCCTTTTCTGGACCTTTCCAGAGTTCAGCATTATAACAGAATGCCTCTCATTGCTTCTTCATCATTGCCTACAATTGTGCATGTGCAGTATCTGATTATATCTGTACAATTACCAAAACTTCATTACTTGAAATGACTAATATTTTGCATATTAAATGTGTACACCTTTGAAGCTTGAGATCTGTGGGAAACTCCATGCAAAGGTCACTAAATGAGTCAGCCTAGGTGGTGGGCAGGGAGGACCCAGGCACTGATTGACAGCTGTCAGGCAAACAGTAATGGGAATTTGCATCAACCTACACAGCTCAGGTAGTTGAAATAAGCCCCTGCAATAGCTGTATGAGTAACCGCTTATGTAGCGAGAGGCACAGGGCCTCCACTTCAACTGTGTGGCTACATCATGGAGACTGTGGTGTGAAACCCACAAGGAGCTGCATGTTGAGACTGCTCATCGGTAAATTGGACTGTCAGACCCCACATTAACCTTAGGGATCAGTCCCCACTGGGCCAAAGAGTTGCACTGACTCATACGCTACCCACATAAGAGTGCGCACCAACATTGTGCAGCCAACAAAAGTGGTCCTAAGGGGCAAGGACAAGCTGCAGATGGTAGAGACATTTAATGCGACTCAAACAGCCTGTCAATACTTCACCTACCATGTGCTTCTCTTACATTAACAAAATGACCATGGTGGAGTAATGGGTTTGTTTATTTTTTTTTTAACCTTCATGATGTACCCTGATATTAAAACTGCTAAAGACAGATGTTTTTCCACATCAAGAGTAGACACCGAGGGATGGAAAAAGGAACTAAAACATATTAGAAGGCTGTTATGGAGTGCGTGTGCGCAACAGCATCTCAAAAAAACCTTAGTCAGCTGAAACCACATGACCCATGGATAGAAATACAGAATGTGCTTGGAACTGTTTAGTTAGAAAAGGCAGCTTTGTTTTCATGGGTGTAATGTGTGCGGGTCTGCAGTTTAAGACACCCGAAAAGGTTATATACTCAAAAGCGATGAGACATTTCCTGTTCGAACATGCTTCTTTGTTTTAAAGGCCATTAGCTTTTGTGCTCGTGATCAGATTTCTGATCAGGCTATAATGATGCACTCAAATGTCTCTGAAGTTGTTTGACCTTCAAACTGAGCACCAATCTCATCTCTTCTGCCTTCCTAAAATCAGGCTAGTGTAGAGTTGGACAGTAGCCTAGTTGCAATGAAATACTTCAAAATCAATGAAGTACTTGGGGGAAACACAGTAGGCACCTCAAGTTAAACCAGCTTTGCTACCCTTCAGCACTTGTCGGTTTTGTTTGGTTTCAGTGGCATTCTGTGCTGCAGTGGACGGTCATTGCTATTCAGTGAAAGGGGTGCAAAGAACAGAAAGAGAGAGAGAGAGATGAGTGGTCTGGATGGCAGAGAAACACTGGGTTGAGAAGGTGGGGGCTGGATGGCAGCAGAGTTGAGATGCTGTTCAGTGCTGATGAAATATTCAGTGATATCCTGCCTCTAGGATTCTTTTTCCTCCCCCTTTCCTCAAATTCAGAGGCTGGTAGTGTTATGTATCAGGGTAATCTCTCATACAGCACACAAGGCAAACACTACAGCTTGAATATAAAACAAACGGCCCATTTTTCCACAGTACAGGGATGTCTGTATATGGTGAAACGGGTCAAGTCATAAACGTGTCCCATCGTAGGACTAGTTTGGTACAGAAACTACAAAAGCAGCTTATTCAAATCTAGCGTCGACAAGCAGGTTTTGATTGCTGCAGAGTTCTACTGATACACAAACACACCCAGTGGGTCAGGATGAAATAACAGGGCGCTGTAAAGCAACCAATCGCTTGCATTCTCAAAATCCTGGAAAAAAGGCCACTTTCAAATTGTCCGACTGAGGGGATGCTGAACTGTTCAAGGGCCCCCCCCGGGGGGGGACATGGTGGTGTTATGGTTTGCAACTGGATCAGACCAGGGGGTGCCAGCTGGATTTGATCAGCTGAATGATTACAAAATCCAGAGTGGCATTCCTGATGGGCCGCCTGTTAAAGCCTCTGTCATCCCCCATCATTTCTATACCTCATCTGAAGCAAACAATCAAAATCGCTTTGAGGTTTTGCAAGGGCTACAAAGGAGCAATCCACTTAGACGTTGTGCCGTGCTCCTGCCGCATCCGCTCTTTCACTCCATCTCCCTCCCCCGTGTTCTGCCTTCTGATCAGAAATATGCACTGTGAAGACTCAACACCTTCTGAGTCAGATGGAATTGGCTCAAGATGTGTGAGAGACACTGCTATAAGAGACTTTAATTTGACATATCAATAATAGTGAGGCACGGCTGTATTTTACAGCACAAATTTTCCCATCTAAATGAAAAGAACGTTCATTATGCAGCCATAATTAATTGTATGGATCTCCCCCCCCAAATTCCAGGAACCGCATCCATCAATGATTAAAAATAAATGGGAGATAATGTCAAAAGTCTTTGAAATGAAACATGGTGTGCAACCCAAATAACCAAGTGTTCACATTTCTGATGACATTTTGTAATTTTTAATCACAGTACAACCCAGGAGGACTATGTTGCAATAAGAATGTCCACCTCTCCATTTGTATCTACAGTGAACATGCAGTTTTCTGAGTGACCACTGCCCTTCCTGGTAACGTCATATGAACTGCACTCGGACCCAAGTGACAGGTTTAGAAAAGCCATTTCTCAGCCCACGCTTATCTGTCACGTGACTCGTCCCCTCTCTCAGCCCAAGGGGAGAGTGCTGTGGGTGGGAATGACCAGAACAGCGAGAGGTGGTGACTCCTCTCCCTATATGATTAGAGGCCACTATTTGCATCTGTCCACTTTCAGGCACAATGACAAACACTGCTTTGCTCTGGAGTTACTCTGAAGAGGGCTAGTGGGTGTTGCTGAAGCTGGTGGGGGGCCCTGGTGGAAAACCTTCTTCGAGAATAACAATGAGATGGGCAACACGTGCTGAAGTTGAGGACACAAACTACACCATTATATGCAATACACCAAAACATGTAGCCACAGTCAAGGGCAGACTAGCAGAAAGACTTGCAATTAGGGGACCAGCTTGAGGGAACACGACACCGGCTGTTATTCCAGCAGAGGGTCAATGATACCTAAAGTCAAGCACATTAAAACTTTTATACGCTTGCTTTCAGATCTCTTGAGAAAACTGTTTTTATCTTCCAGTACCCATAGACTGACCGTGTGGTTAAATTAAGTGGAAAACGTGAATTGGGAAAGACGAAAAGTACTAGGTTGAATTGATTAAAATGATGTGCTGCACGTCTCAGTCCAGATTCCCTTTTCCTTCCATTTCACTATGGCGAGAGGGGAGAAAAACTCAAGCTGTCAATGAGACATGAAAAACCACCACAGCCTCAAATTATAGGGCTGGAATAACAAGGAAAAAGTATTATTCCCATAACTGGCAGTCTTCCTTTTCCATAAAGCACACTATCTGATTACATGGAATACAAATATAGATCACTCTCAGGAAGCTGCATTAGTGCTATGTCGCTGAAGAAGTTGGAATCCTGACACTGCCATAAAGCACCCTCGTCTACTGCATCTCTCGGAGCATGTCTCCAAGTACATAACGTGATATTTCACACATGTGCACACAAATCAACCACACAATTGGGTGGGTGGGTTTGACCCAGGGCTGCATTGTGAAACTGAATGCTGTTCAGCACTGAAATTAGGTGACCGAATGAGTTCTAGGCAGAGCGCGTTTCCCCCGCCCAAATGTTATTTGTACCAGCTGTGTAGTCATGCAGTTGCAGAAAGGTGTTTGCAGCCAGTAGATTTTTCAGAAATCCCAGCCCTGGATGTGCAACTTTACCATTAAAATATATAACTACAATGTTTGTGTCTATTGATAAAGCAGCTGTACTACAGCCCTTAGCTTTCATGGCCAAAAGAAACACCTTTCTTTAGGAAACCGCCATAGTCGCTGAGAGAAGGTGTGCAACATGAGAAGAATGGTGCACTCCCTAGTCAAACCCCAACACACACCACCGCATTCCTCCTTTCACAAATAAACTTGCTGCTCCAACATCACTATCGGCTCTTTTGTCAAAGCCAGGGGGAAAAAAAAAAAAATGTAAAAACAGACTCTCATGTGATAAGCAGAGCAGACAGTCATTTGCAATACTATATGACATGCAGGCTGTTTATACAGTACAGCCCTCAGCAACCATATGGTGCATGAAAGAAAAATAGTGCATACAGAAAAAAAAAAAAATCACGTCTATAATGTTAATTTCTCAACAAGCAACTTGACTCTTGAAGCATACGGCTGTTAAAGCAGACCAGGTCTTTCTCAAGTAGGTGCTACATCGAGCCTGCCTGGGCTTGTCTCAGCTTTGCTATGTTGCCAGGAAACTAAAGGGTGTTTCTTAAAATATGCATACTAAGCATGTGGAGGTCGTGGAGTTAAATGCTCATGATGACGTCCGTTGCATCCTGTGTTTCAGGAAAAGATCTGTAGGTCATGCCAGGCACAACGACGCACAACACCCCCCATAGGACTGCACACACACATCAAGAACTACACAAGAGACAGACGTGTAATGCTTACCTGGGTTTCAGTCAGACTCTCCAAAGCCTGCATGACCGACTGCTCGGGTCTTGATGCTTGAGACTTTACAAAAAAAGAAAAAAAAGAAAAAAATTCCCACATAAGTACGAGTCACTCATTATAAGTGCACTCAATTGCACAGGATTAAATTGGTGTGAAAATGCCCAGCACTCATTTACCATTAGACCTGCTTCAACTGTTGGTACAAGAGTTAACTTGCTCCCATCTGTAATGCCCAAATCCTGAAGCTTCCCTGAACTCAGGCGCCTGGAAAGTACATAAGCTCACATTAGCTTGCTGCTTTTACGGCAAATCAAATAACACAAAAATAAGTGCCGCCCCCCCTTTTTTAATAGCTCATGTTATTACAGGACAATGACACAAATGATGTTCTCTGTCTGTGATGGATAAGCTTTCAACCAGTTTGATCGTGTTATCAGCAAGTTAGTCATTCAAACATAACCAGATTCCTGCCAGGTAGTCGTCACCATGCTTAATGGTTATAAAACGATAACCTTTGCAACGTTATATATAGATGCACAACTAGGTTTGAAATTTCAGCATGACTATGTGCGATACTTTAACCACAAAGCATAATTGTTCTAATACAGCATTATTAGGCACTACAGCAGCAGGGCAACCTTACACTGCTAATGCATACATGTGCGAGGGCTAAATATTGCCTGTTGCTGAACAAAAGGGACACAGGACTTTGCCCAGAGGCACCCAAGCCATGACAAAGCCAAAGCCAATAAACAGTGCCTTGGTTTTAAAGGGTGGGCAATCCCTGCCAAATTACATCATAGAGGCTGTTAAACTGGCCTAATTCAAGATGAAAACAATGCAACTGTTAGGGGTCATTTGCAAGTAACAAAGAGGCCCTGTTTGTTTCCCCTCCCAGTTTTACCACCTTTGTGTTATTGTTAGGCAGTCTAATAAGCTCAATGACATTAACATCACACCCCATCTTAATTTTTTTTTTTTTTAACACCATGGAAGAACACCAACGCATTCGAAAAGCGAGTCTCTGTAGGACACCTTGTCTGGACATTAAAAATGACATGCACAAGAATGTTGTCGGAGGAGGGTTTTTTGTAGTTTATTTATTTCTTTTACACACTTTTTGTATACTTGGTACTTTTACACTACTCCTTCACTGCCTTATCTTTTGCTCTTTATATATTCTGCTGCTGTAACAATGTAAATTCCCCCTGTGGGCTAACAAAAGACACTCTGATCTCCTGATGTGATCTAATGAGGCAGCACTTCTAGAAGTTCACTTAATGCAAGAAATGTCAGTGAAGGATGCTCATCCAGTTACCACTCTGAGAATGCACACACAGTATTAGACCACGAAAATCAAATCAACTCACAGCACTTGTACAGAAAGGTAAGGCGCAAATTACAAGGGGGGGATTACACATCACAATAACGTGAAGAAGCAAAGTCTGACTGGCACAAATTACGAGTTTGACGGTTGTGGTGCAGCTGACCTATTGACCTCTGACCCAGACCAGACTAAACATGGCTGCTGCTGCTGTTATGACCAGGTAATACTCACGTCTCTTTGTGCAGAAGCGCAAGTCTCTCTTTGGGCACCTTGAGCCTCTGAGACAGCCTCCTCTTCAGCCCCTCCACAGTCTCCTCGGCGGGGAGGCAGAGCTCGAAGCGCGTGCCCGTAGTGGAGTGGATGTGCAGGTTCATCGGGGGCGCGCTCGGCTGCGGGTCCATTCGAGAGCCTGCGACGCGTGCACACCAGAAAGCGGTCAGTCGGCTTCGTTTAGCTTTGGTTTTCTCCACAGGATGAAAACACTGCGCTTCCTTATTATTACTACTACTATTATTATTTTGTTGTTTAGTCCGGATATAAGCAGTATATTCCCAGAAAAGTGCTGGAGCCCCGCCGGAAAGACGGTTAAATCCTGTGTGAAATCCGCACGAGGCTTTCCGGAGCTTTAAAGAGGGCACGCGGAGGGGATTTAAACAAACAGGTCACGCGAGTCAAGCAAAATGGACCAACCGCTTCAAACGCATGCGCACTTGTTTAGTCCACTGTTGTGTCGTTTTGGATAAGCAGCTTTCTGCAAAAGAAGACAGTAAAACTAGCCCTGGCCGGCTGCAGCTCGCTCCTCGCGTCAAACGGAGCGTCGCGTTTCTGTGCCCTGCCGCCGGGCTACAATTACACCGACCTATCACAGGCGGGTCTAACGAAAGATGTCATCCATCTTACCCAATCCCGACGACACATTCACACCCACGTGCCGAACAAGCCCCACCCCCTTCCTCTGCTCAACGTCTATTTTCCTCATTGAGGACGAATCCTGGCTAAGTAGGCGAGGCTTAATCACCTTAGCAACGCTCGGGTTTCCGCCCACTGCGCGATTCTAAAGCCATTCATAACATTTAAACTGCTGCGAAAACAAAAAGAGACCCGGTACAGCCTCGTTTCGGTGCTATTCATAGTCATTCAAGGTGCCAGAATTAATGTAGCCCACCCTGCTGCTGATTATTCGGAACAGGTTACCTGAATGGCTTCAATTTCAGATGAGATTATAGCATGCTAGCTAATATCGCGCTTTTGTAGATGCGCTAAAAATAAACCTGTAATGAGAGTCAGCGTTTGTACGTGTCCAATAATTAGGCTGCAATAAATCATTAATGTTGTAAAACAGGAACGAGGTTAATTCTAAGGAAGTCCGCCTTTATCAAAGAACTGGAAAGGAACGACGAGCAATGGGCGCGAAATGAGTGACGTCACTAATCATAATCAGCTTGGATAGGATTCTGCTCACTTTCGAGACAAACCACGAATGACGTCACTGAAAGTCTGACCTCTCAGAAATGCGATATTAGTTTCACGGGGAGCCAGAGGGTGTTATTTTGTTTTTGGATATTACTTTCGAGACAATAAGTGACATGCCAAAGACACTCGAAACTCTTAATTCAATGTGGATCTATAAAATGACTACATAGGCACAGACTGCTTTACTGCCTCGCTGGAGCGCATTCCCGGAGTGGTCGAGTTTCCACGAAAATGAAAGAGAGACTCGATCGCCTACCAGTGGTAAACACAGACATAAATAATTCAGCTTTCCAATCCCAAATGCCTTTCCACTGAACATATAGTACTTCGGAAATGCAGGAGAAGCCATTACATGATCCTCCACGCAGTGCACGTATATGGGGAGTGTATAGGGATTTGGACTTTAGCCATGATCTCACTCTCTCTCTCTCTCACACACACACACACAGAGTTAACTGGTGTCGGTGGTTATACTGTAGCGTCTGCCCATATAAACATCCTGAACAGGAAACTACGCACATGTTTATTGTGCTTCGTCATATTTAATTTAGTGTTTGCGCCATAGATACCGCTCTGTAGATTGGCGAGATAAAAAAGATATGACGGACAATCATGTATAGAAATAGGCTAGGCTACCATACTATTCTTCCTTGTCGCTGGGGTAGGAACATTCAGGGTTCATCAAGGGATGTGATCCTTTATTGTGTCGGTTATCTTTGACCTTACAAGGTGCATGGAATTGGGTGGACCCTTAAGGGACATCAGTGCTCCTTAAAGGTGCCTTCTACTCACGTTTTCTTTCTAAACGTACAAAGGACACAGGGACAAGGAAGAATACAGTTTAATTCTAATAATTATAGAAGTGTTGGTATAGGTTATTCAACATCATTACTAAGAACCACTGATGTCGGATAAAAGTAAAACACATGCATTTTCTTATGGAAGAGAGACAGTAAAAGTCCCGAACCCTTGCTGTACCCTTGTTGGTACCACCAGCACCCCAGCCACGGCGAAAAGTAGGCTACAGTTTGGTAGCAGTGCAGGAAAACTCTACCCAAAATCAAGGATGGGCATGACAACAACACTGCCAGAACATTTTGCTAAGATCCCAATCCATTTTTCCCCAAACAATATAATCCTGCAAAGAGATATTCTGATCATCCTGACATCCTCTTGTATTCAGGTTTTTTTTTTTTGCGTAAATCTAACACCAGGATCCAGATGTGCGTCCAGCTGTGAGACTGACATTTAAACTTACCGATTATAGTGGCGAAAACCTCAAAGCTCCGCGATTCCTGAAGGTCCACTGATTTCTGCATGTATTGAGTGGGATCTGTGTTGGAGTTTGCACTAATCCACGATGTTAGAGTTTATATAGTTGTATATCCAAAACTGTGTGTTATTTTATAATTCGGCTTCCGACACCTACGAGCTGTTTATTATAGTCCTCTTAAAGCAGTACCAGTAGACGCCGGTATTCCGGTCGTGTTCCGACGCGACTGCTGTGCGCCTGTTTGAGTCTATTTATAAGGTCCCTGCTTTGAGGAAAGACCGATCACTCCATAACGTACCAAGCTTTTAAAATCCACCCGCATTCCGACCAAGAGGCGAAGGAACATAGCGCAAGGGGCGGGGTTTCAGGAATACGGGTGGGGAAAACAACGCCAACGCACTACTACAGTGGGTGGAGCAGAACCTGCTCGAGCTGCAATGTCAGCGTGTGTTTTAAGGTGGACCGGGTAACATGTGTAGTAAAAATACAAATACACTTCTGGAAATACATGAAGAATTACAATAACCTGTTAGTTTATAATTATCTTATTCGTTTATGGTCTAATACAAACAAGATGCGGTTTATTTTATTGAAAAAGAAAGACTAGTAAATAATACTACCTTAAGAGGAAGCCTCTCATGTGGAGGCGGAGTCGGCGCCGGTAATGACGACATATCATTAAAAAAAATCCAAGCAACCAGTGAGGCAAAACACATTGCCTGGATACGCCAGAATACAACAATAAACAGCCGCTGATGGTTGTTGCGTATTGTACATCTTATAAATACATTACCAAGCGTTAATTTAAAGATGACTTTCAGTAATGCCATTGCCACTGGACACGAATTCCCAAAACTGTCCAAATCAGGAATGTGCCGTGACGTCACGCCCCTTTGGGGTTCGGGGTGTTATCGCCATCTTGTGAGGAACAACGGTTTACTGTTCCTTCCATTTCATTCAACACGTCTTTGTTAGTCTACATTTTTCTATTAATTTATGATTTTTACAAACCAAAGCAATAATAAAGACAGCATTCCTGATCATTCAGAAAATGTAGGCTCCCTTCCAGGCTAAAGCTGGATAACTCACTCTTTATCCCCCAGCTGATGAGGTAGACCTCCTCCACCCTGAACCTTCAACCAGGTGCACACAACACGTGCAGGAGGTCGAGGTGCTGATGCATTGCATTGTTTATCGGGTGAAACAGACCAGAACTGGCCCATGGATATTATTTGGGTGGTGATTCTTTCTCAGTATAACTGACCGTCAATTGTGTGGTCCTGGAAGAGTGTGTATCATTTTGTGAGACCATGTAATTAAATGGGGCGGCACGGTGGTGTAGTGGTTAGCGCTGTCGCCTCACAGCAAGATGGTCCGGGTTCAAGCCCTGTGGCCGACGAGGGCCTTTCTGTGCGGAGTTTGCATGTTCTCCCCGTGTCCGCGTGGGTTTCCTCCGGGTGCTCCGGTTTCCTCC
>JAPEKM010000007.1:35501861-35512277 GCA_027575975.1 Cathorops multiradiatus
TGGGGGAAACCGGAGCACCCGGAGGAAACCCACGCGGACACGGGGAGAACATGCAAACTCCGCACAGAAAGGCCCTCTCCGGCCACGGGGCTCGAACCCGGACCTTCTTGCTGTGAGGCGACAGCGCTAACCACTATTGTTAACGCCTATTGTTTATTATGTATATTGTATATAATAGTTATACTAGTTATTGTAGATTACATATATACATTTTTCTTATATTACATATACATATCTTACATATACATATATTCACACTTTTTTTTCCCTCCCCCGTACAGCTGCTGGAACCAAATTCTGTGGTGTGTGTGAACATTCTTGGCCAATAAGCATGACTCTGATTCTGATTCATGTTCAGATTCAGATTATTATTTATTTGTTTATTTAATTATTTTATTTTTATTTCATTTAATTTCTCATCTTAATCAAACATTCTTTCTATCTTTTTTATATAATTGCAATAAATTCAGTCTTCAAATGGGCTGTTTTATTTCTTTATCAGTATGAATACAATTTAATGGATTGACTGTACTCGTATTTATATTCCAACATTCTTTTTTTCTCCCTCTTCAGAACCTGTTGTTTTCCAGTTCGGAGCCAAATCTCAAACGGCTACTTAATTTCTATTTAGGTGCACTTTGTAGGTTATAAAAGAACGGGCTATGTAGTAGACTTCGCTATTCCAAGATTGCACCATTTGAAACGCGACAGTTTCATGACGTCACCACGCAACAGTACGCGTGACGCAAACTTGCCATATATAATCTTACGTGTTGACGTCAGCGGTCTTTTCCCTGCCTATGCCCTGGTGAGGTAGGCAGTGTAAATTTTGTGTCTGCGTTTCCATACAGCGAATCCAAGAACATCCGTCAAAATGGTGAGTCTGCTTGTTGTTTTATCGGTCATATACACCGCCACAGATTAAGAGGTCATCTTCGTGTGGCTTTTTGAACGCTCAGACTCGTTCTAGATGTATATTTATGAAGTACCGGGCTGCCTTAGCGCATTAGCAAAACAAAATGGCAGCCCCATTGTGCTGAGGCGTTAGGCCTTGCCGTGCCGGATTAGAGTCTGTATGTAGCGGAATAATGTTTGTCGAAAGTTTTGGCAGTGGTTTTTAAGAACTGTTATGTCTTTGGCACGTTTTGTTCCATATCAAATATGGCGCAAACGTTCTCGGTTCTCTCCACGGCACTTTTCTTATTTTCAGGCGTTGGCCGCTTGCTGAATTGTTAGCCTGCTGTTTTTTCCTCACCTTTTCAGGAGGCAGGGGAAAGAAGCGTTGCGCGTTAAGCAGTATTTCTGAGTCATACTTGTAAATTCGGGTTCTGTGGGATTACAGTAGAGCTGCTTAGAGTTGTTTGTGGAAAAGGCGTCATGTTTTTAAACCCGTTAGCCGGCTCCTTACTGTGTGTGTGTGTGTGTGTGTGGCGGTTCCAGTTACACGTGGCCTGTTACCGGCTGATGTGGCGCACGACGTAAAACCGCAGAGAATCCCGGCTTCACTCGCTGTAACACGTCATGAGTGGGCAGATGAAGGATTCCTCGGATCAGGCCGTCCTGATCTCACCGTTTACCTTTTGATAGGCTGCCCCTGAAGCGCAGGGTTTGGCGTTTGCCGGTTGTGGCCCATCTCCAGGTTTCCGGGTCTTGCCTTTCTGCCCCGCCTGGATCTCGACATCTCTCTCTCTTTTTTTGTAATGCGGTGTTTTTTTTTCTAATTGCGTCAACAAAAACCGTGTCGGGCTGTGAGGCCCTTGTGCAATGTTTGCATTGTAGTACTGAGACACACCGTGCTGAAAGCAGAGCAGGACATTTCATCCAAAACCTTTTTTCATACTCGGTATTAATTTTATATTTCAGGTATTCATTTGTTAGAAAAATAATTCTCAGTGGATCATTTCAGTTTATATAGCGCCTTTCTCAAAACACAAGATGGCTTTACAATTTCAGGTAGTCGTCGACTTGCAACTGACCGGTCGTAAACTGATCTGGTCATAAGTCAGCCTTATGTTAAATGAGTGTATGTATGTTGTGATGTGTAATGATATTATAATCATCTGAAAGTCTGACTTTATCAACATTTTCTTATTTCATTACCATGGCTCATTAGTTTAAGTCAAACACCGTATACTACACTGCGTACAGTACAATTCGTTTTTAATATGTGCAAAACAAAAAATATGAAATGCAGGTGTGAAAAATAGGAAACATTTTAGTTTGAAACATACCAAAATATATAAATGTAAAACATGGCAAAATACAAAACTTGGTAACTGCTGGCATCACTGGTGCTTGGCTGTGGATCGTCTACGTCATCATCAGATGTTGCAGCGCTCGGGCTGGCAGGAGGATTAGCTCATTTCATAAACCAGGAGCTGGGGTGGAAACTGTCATACGTTCAGCTGGGAAACACTTGCCAGTCATAACCAGATGGTCGTTTGGTCGTAAGTCGATGTCTACTTGTATGGGGGGGGTTCCACCAAATAAAGTTCAGGATGTCATTCCAGTGGTGTAGCAGCCACTGTGCCATGGATCCATACAGAAAAGAGAAAATAAACAGAACTTTATTAATCACGCACTTGTGAAAGTCCTCTCTGCATTTAACCCGTCTGAAGTAGTTAACATGCATGCATGCACGCACATGTACGCAGAGCAGTGGGCAGCCATGTTAACAGCGCCTGGGGAGCAGTTGGGCGTTAGGTGCCTCGCTCAAGGGCACCTCAACCCAAGGCCATCCCATGTTAACCTAACCGTGTGTCTTTGAACTGTGGGGGGAACCAGAGGGCAGACATTGGGAGAACTTACAAACTCTGCACAGAAAGGCCCCTGCTGGCCTCGAACCCAGAACCTTCTTGCTGTGAGGAAACTGTGACCACTTGCACCTCTGTGCTGCCCAGACGCACTGCCACGTAGAGAACTGGTATGTCTCAAACTGCCTGCACAGCTGCCGCGATACCACTGAACAACATCGCTCGGAACATCACGCCAAGCACTGCTGCATGGCGCGCTGGACAACTATGATGTTAAAATGAGCAGTGAGCTCACTGCAGTCCATAGCTAGGAGCACAGGTGTCACCCACAGTGAACCAACGCCCAGAACTAGATCTGGAGCTACACTGCAACCGGCAGACAAAACGCACAAAGACCAAAGTGGGAAACCATGTTTTGTAAAGCAAACAGTTATGATTTAATATGATCCAGATGGCTTCAAAAATTAATAACTCAGCCAGGGGAGCTCACAGCAAAGCCAAATTTTACATCCCACTAAGCCTTCCCCTTCAAAAGAGCATGGCCTTGGGTTAGTGGGATCACACTTTGACCTGGGGTTTGCGAACGAAGCCCCCATGAGAACGTTGCTCCATGCCTGGAGATTTAATATGATCCAGCCGGAAACATAGACCTGCAAGCGAGCAGCCTGCAATGACAAGGGAGTTGACTCATCCCAGGGTCGGCAAGTGGCACGGGCCTATGAGGTCCCCCCCCATGCTCTTTAGTGTTGAGTGCATGCACTGTGGCATTCACTTGCTTTACAAAAATGTGTTTTGCGTCTGTCAAATTCCATTGAGAATTTCGCCTTTTTTTTATTTGAACAAATACCTGAAATATAAAATAACTGATGGTGCGTATGCAAAAGAATTTGGACAAAATGACCTGTATTTGCTGAAAGCATTTTTTGAATAAACTGGAGATTTTGAAATGTGTAACCCTTGTATTGACAGCCATTGCTTTTTTCCTCCCTCAGGTGAACTTCACTGTAGACCAGATCCGTGCCATTATGGACAAAAAGTCCAACATCCGTAACATGTCTGTGATTGCCCATGTGGACCATGGCAAATCCACTTTGACTGACTCGCTGGTGTCCAAGGCTGGCATCATTGCTTCAGCCCGTGCAGGAGAAACCCGCTTTACTGACACAAGAAAGGATGAGCAGGAGCGCTGCATTACCATCAAATCCACGTGAGTGTGTTTGCCCTTGCCTAGAACATGAAGTTTCTGCCAAGGGGTTGCATTTGAAACTAGTTTTGCTTCGTGTCACTGATGGTTTTCCACTTTTATTTCTGCAGTGCCATCTCCCTGTACTATGAGCTCTCTGAAAGCGATTTGGCCTTCATCAAGCAGTGCAAGGACGGCTCTGGTTTTCTAATCAACCTGATTGACTCCCCTGGGCACGTTGACTTCTCTTCTGAGGTGACTGCTGCTTTGCGTGTCACCGATGGTGCTCTGGTGGTGGTTGACTGCGTGTCTGGTGAGTGCAAAGTCTTATTTTGTCGTTTAGCTAAAAATATTATGCAGCTGAGATTTTATGAAGCCTGAACCTGACTTGTTTGCTTCTCTTCTAGGCGTGTGTGTGCAGACGGAGACTGTCCTGCGGCAGGCTATTGGAGAGAGGATTAAACCTGTGCTGATGATGAACAAAATGGACCGTGCCTTGCTGGAGCTGCAGCTGGACCCAGAGGAGCTGTATCAGACCTTCCAGCGTATTGTGGAAAATGTCAACGTAATCATTTCTACGTATGGAGAGGATGAGAATGGACCTATGGGTAACATCATGGTGAGAATCGCATTTATTTTTCTTAAATTAATCTTCAGATAAACTTGTTTTGGTTCCCTTTAAGGCTTTTTGTGTAAGCATAATTTAACAGGTTTGTGTTACTCTGTGCAACTCATAATGACAGATTTGTATATAGATCATATTTAGTGTTTTTTACTGGTTGGCTTTCTTGATACATGATTTAATGCTGAATTAGTGACTTCTCATGCAGGGAGTGCTTTAAGAATGTGACTAATCCTAAACCTTTTTTTTTTTTTTCTTTTAGATTGATCCAGTTGTTGGGACTGTTGGATTTGGATCTGGACTGCATGGATGGGCCTTCACCCTTAAGCAGTTTGCTGAGATGTATGTGATGAAGTTTGCTGCCAAGGGTGATGCCCAGCTTAGCCCAGCAGAGCGCTGCAAGAAAGTGGAGGATATGATGAAGAAACTGTGGGGTGACCGGTAAGGTTCCAGCTTGGGGTGGCTCTAGATTAGCAATGAAGTTTGTGCATCTCTGTGGTGATGCATAGGGCACTAAAGCATGGTTTGTGTTTTTGTTTAATAGATATTTTGACCCTTCAACTGGAAAATTCAGCAAAAGTCCTACTAATGCTGATGGTAAGAAGCTCCCCAGGACCTTTGCTCAGCTCATCCTGGACCCCATCTTCAAAGTAAGCAGAAATAATTTTGTATTTAAAGCTAGTTCCCTAGGTCTGTTTTTGCCTGTGGGTGATGACTTAACATTCTTCACTTTGACCTGACTGTCTAGTGATGAGAGAGCTCAGTCTGATGTTTATCATGGCAGTGGAAACAGTAACAATGTCAGATGTCACCATTTTAAGTCTTCAGTCCTTCAGTACAGCTTTTTCTTCACAGGTTTTTGATGCCATCATGAACTTCAAGAAGGACGATACAGCTAAGCTGATTGAAAAGTTGGACATCAAGCTGGACCCTGAGGACAAGGAGAAGGAAGGCAAGCCTTTGCTGAAGGCTGTAATGCGTCGCTGGCTACCTGCTGGAGAGGCCCTGCTTCAGATGATTACCATCCACCTGCCTTCCCCGGTCACTGCTCAGAAATACCGTTGTGAGCTGCTGTATGAAGGACCTGCTGATGACGAGGCTGCTATGGGTAGGTTGGGTGTATTTTGTACAAGGAGTCATCTGACATGACCAAGCAATTGTGGTTCTGTATTTATGGTTGGTGCTGGCTCTAACCATTTTTATTTATTTTTAAGGTATTAAGAACTGCGACCCCAAAGCTCCCCTTATGATGTACATCTCTAAGATGGTGCCCACTTCTGACAAGGGTCGTTTCTATGCCTTTGGGCGTGTCTTCTCTGGCTGTGTGTCTACTGGCCTGAAGGTACGCATTATGGGACCAAATTACACCCCTGGAAAGAAGGAGGACCTTTACCTGAAACCCATTCAGAGGTTAGTTGATTTTTCATGGCTTCTGTTGGCATGTGAGATTTGAGGAACATGTGACTAGTTCCTATGAGGGTCTTATGCTTAATATTCTGTAATTGTTTACATGACCGTTTTCCATTAGGACCATTTTGATGATGGGCCGTTATGTGGAGCCCATTGAGGATGTGCCCTGTGGTAACATCGTTGGTTTGGTTGGTGTGGACCAGTTTTTGGTGAAGACCGGGACCATTACTACCTTTGAACAGGCTCATAACATGCGTGTGATGAAGTTCAGTGTCAGCCCTGTGGTGAGGGTGGCTGTGGAGGCCAAGAACCCTGCTGACCTGCCCAAGCTGGTGGAAGGTCTGAAACGTCTGGCCAAGTCTGACCCTATGGTACAGTGTATCATTGAGGAGTCTGGAGAGCACATCATCGCTGGAGCTGGTGAGCTGCATCTTGAGATCTGTCTGAAGGATCTCGAAGAGGACCATGCCTGCATTCCACTGAAGGTACTTAAATGTTTGTTTTTTTTCAGTAGTATGATAGCAGTTTCAGTTATAAATCATGTTCAACTTGTGTCCAACAGAAATCCGACCCAGTTGTATCCTACAGAGAGACGGTGTCGGACGAGTCCAAACAAATGTGCCTGTCCAAGTCCCCCAACAAGCACAACCGTCTGTTCATGAAAGCCCGCCCCCTGGCTGATGATCTGTGTCAGGATATTGATAAGGGTGAGGTTACAGCTAGGCAGGAGTTGAAGGCACGTGCTCGTTACCTGGCTGAGAAGTATGAGTGGGAGGTGACTGAGGCTCGTAAAATCTGGTGCTTCGGCCCTGATGGAACTGGCCCTAACATGCTTGTGGATGTAACCAAGGGAGTGCAGTACCTTAATGAGATCAAGGACAGTGTGGTGGCTGGTTTCCAGTGGGCCACTAAGGAGGTGAGCTTTCTTGTGTTAACTTTCCAAGTTTTTATTAAACCTGTTAAATTTGTGGGTGGGGAATTTTCTTTTAATCCAAAGCACCTTTTTTTGCACTCCATTTCCAGGGTGTGCTTTGTGAGGAGAACATGCGTGGCATTCGCTTCGACATCCATGATGTTACACTTCACACAGATGCCATTCACCGTGGTGGTGGCCAGATCATTCCCACAGCCCGCAGAGTGCTTTATGCCTGCCAGCTGACAGCTGAGCCCAGGCTCCTTGAGCCTGTCTACCTGGTGGAGATCCAGGTGAGAGCTAGTGGCTGCGTTTTTAAAATTTAATGCAAACAAGAATTTAGACCAGTGACTAACACTTTGTTCTACCCACAGTGTCCTGAGGCTGTTGTAGGTGGCATCTATGGTGTCCTGAACAGAAAGAGAGGCATGGTTTTTGAAGAGTCCCAGGTCATGGGAACGCCTATGTTTGTGGTCAAGGCTTATCTGCCTGTCAATGAATCTTTTGGTAAGTGAATTACTAGTATGTTTTGGCTTTCCTTTTAGATTTATTTAATGTTGGGCTTAACGTTTTTCTTCTCTCCAAAGGTTTCACCGCTGACCTTCGTTCCAACACTTCCGGTCAGGCTTTTCCACAGTGCGTGTTTGATCACTGGCAGATCCTTCCTGGAGATCCCTTTGAGCCCAGCAGCAAGCCTGCTCAGATTGTGGCAGATACACGCAAGCGCAAGGGTCTCAAGGAAGGAATTCCAGCTCTGGATAACTACTTGGACAAATTGTAAAGCTCCTGTCCCATTCATCTCTCCCTTGCTTCCCTCTCACCTTCCCACTAAGGGACTGGACTGTACAGAACAGAATATCATGAGCATTATTGCTTGCCAAAAACATCTGTATCAAACATGAGTAAAGAAAAATAAAAATTGTATTGTGTGGACATGGCTGTTTGTCAATTTGTGGCAATACTTGTGCCATGACTTGCACATGTGGCTAAAATGGTATTAAATGCACAAAGATCAAGTCCTGTATCTTGCCTCCTGACTTCTTTATTCCTTCCCGTATGCTTTCTGTACAGTAGGAAGGAAATTGTAATGTTATTACAATTAACATCCAGGAAAGGGACTGGACTGTACAGAACAGAATATCATGAGCATTATTGCTTGATTATTGAGGTAAAACTGCCTCAAAGTGGTACCAGAATTTGACTTGTCTTAGGCAGATAAATTGTACTAGGAGGATTTAACATGGTATCTTGTTGGTGCATGATTGACTGTCGCGTTCAATTACAGCATAGCTCACTCTGGCCCTGTCTGATCCCGAAGAGATTATTTAAATCAGAATCAAGTTTATGGCCAAGTGCGTTCTCACATACAAGGAGTTTGCTTTGGTGATTGGGGCTTGAACAATTTAAACAGAATTTTGCAAAGACAAAGTAGCTATATACCGAGAATAAGAAATGGAGGAATCTGAAATGTGCAAGTTTGAAGTGGATATAATTTTAAGGGGTATGTGCATGAGGTGCTGGAGTCAAAGCTGTACAGTGTTTGATTTTAATTAACTTTTGCCATAGCAAGATGTATGTAATTATGGCTGGGAAACCACTCCAGCTTGTGCCAAATTACAGTGGGGCCCATTGTACAGAATTTGCATGTCTTTGGACTGAGGGGGGGACAGAGCACCTGGAGGAAACCCATGCAGACGGGGAGAACATGCAAACACCACACAGAAAGGCCCCTGTTGGCTGTGAGGTTCAAACCCGGAACCTTGCTGCGAGATGACCGTGATGACCACTACACCACTGCTGCCCAGTTTTTATTTCTGCAGTGCCATCTCCATGTACTGTGAGCTCTCTGAAAACAATTTGGCCTTCAAGTAGTGCAAGGACGGCTCTGGTTTTCTAATCAACCTGATTGATGTACAGACATGGGTCATGTGATGAACATGTCTGTGAAGATTCTCAGTCATCCAGGTCATAGCAAACTGTAGGTGGTAAAAGAGCAACTGGACTTGCTTGAAGATGTTTTACCTCTCATCTGAAAGACTTCTTCAGTTGAAGCAAATCCAGTTGCTCTCTTTTACCACCTACAGTCATGTCATGAAGATGGAGAAGAGTGCCGGAGAAGATGTGTAATGGGCCAAGTCAGTAACCAAGCTATACATTGTGTGCCAGAATGTGCAATAAAGGTTCACAGAATGGATAAGGCGTGATCCTGAAACGTGCAAAATTGCAGCTGAGAAACAAAGTGCATTAATGCCATAGATTGGAAGTGTGTAGTCAGTCACTGGGGGGTTCTGACCTTATTGATGGGCCCAGCTGCAGTGGGGAAAAAGCTGGCCTTTTGGTGTGAGGTTTTAATTGACCGCAACCTCCTACCAGACGGCCGTGGTTCAAAAAAGTTTGTGTCCAGGGTGGGAGGGGTCAGCCGCAATCCTTTCTGCTGTTCTCAGAGTCCTGAATAGAGAGAAGATTGTGCTGCAATCTGCCCTTATTCCTGGCAGTGGTGGTAGCATACCAGACCGTGATGGAGGAGGTGAGGACGGACTCAATAATGGTGGTGTAAAAGTGCACCATCATTGTCTTTGGCAGATCAAACTTCAGCTGCTGCAGGAAGTACATCCTCTGCTGTACTTTCTTGGTGAACGAGCAGATATTCATCTCCCACTTGAGGTCCTGAGTGATTGTAGTCCCCAGGAACTAGAAATACTCCACAGAGGTTACTGGAGAGTCAAAAAGGGTGATGGTGTGTGTGTGTGTGGCAGAGCTCCTCCTGAAGTCTGCAATCATCTCCACTGTCTTTAGAGCATTAAGCTCCAAGTTGTTCTGCCTGCACCAGAACACCAGATTGTCGATCTCCCACCTGTAGGCTGAGGGTGGTGTTCTCTGGGAACTTTAGGAGCTTGATGGACTGATGACTGGAGGTGCAGCCGTTTGTGTACAGGGAGAAGAGTAGAGGAGAATGTACGCAGCCTTGGGGGATCCGGTATTGATGGCTTGGTAGTCAGAGACGTGTTTCCCCAGCTTCACATGCTGTTAGACAGGAAGTCAGTGATCCACCTGCAGGTGGAGTCAGGTACACCCAGCTAGGAGAGGTTGCCCTGCAGAAGAGCTGGGATGATTGTGTTGAAGGTAGAACTGAAGTCCACAAACTGGATTGTAGCACAGGTTCTTGGAGAGTCCAGACGCTGGAGGATGAAATGAAGAGCCATGTTGATGGCATTGTCTGCAGATCTGTTGGGTCTGTAGGTGAACTGCATGGGGTCCTGGAGTGAGTCAGTGATGATAATTTTAAGGTGGTAAATGAAGGCGCTCAAAGGATTTCATAACCAGAGAAGTCAGTGCGATGGGTCTGTCGTCATTTAATCCTGTGATCCTTGGGGTTTGGTTTTTTTGGCTGGACAAGGATAATGGTGGAGGCCTTGAAGCAGACTGGCACATGGCATGTCTCCAGTGAGATGTTGATGTCTGTGAACACCGGAGACAGCTGATCAGCACAGTGCTTCAGGGTAAATGGTGAGACTGAGTCAGGACCTGCTGCTTT
>JAPEKM010000007.1:36159020-36170280 GCA_027575975.1 Cathorops multiradiatus
ACAACTCAGTCTATTACAGCTGCTACAACAAAACCTTCTGCTTTTATATTACTGCGAGGAGCAACAAAACTTCTCGTATTATGAGCTTGTTTTGAAAACAGTGCGTGACCTTCATGCGCATGCTCCATGGCTTCTCTTCCAGGTTTAGTATATTGGTCTGGTGGCATCACAGTGCCACATACAGGCCTGGCATATGTACTACATTTGTTTTGGGTCGTTTCCAGTGAATCGAAATGGTGCCATGTTTTACAGAGATTTTTTTTCTAAACGACAGCGTATTGGGTGAGGCCGCATACTCGTGTGGACGGGGCCTGAATGTGAGTCTGAAGTTATGCAACCTTGTTATAATGGGTTTCTCTGATCAGCTACCTGCCAGCTGTGTGTGCATGGACTACAGCTTGACAACCTGTTGTTGTCCCCCCTCTTCTTTTTTTTTTTTTTCTTTTTTAGTCATCTAGTTTATCACAACAGTAGTTCCACTTGCCTCCTCTGAAATGTGGAACGTGTTGGGGTGTGTGTGTTTTTTTTTTTTTATAATAGAGCTTTGACACTGCAAATCACCTTAATGTGCTTTCACTTGTCATGTGACCTTGTGGCTTTCAAAATCACTCCTTGTCATTCAACATTATCAGCTTAGTGGTGGGGTCTTTAAAGGGGATGGTACTATTGCAAAAAGGTTTATCATGGAATTTTCAAGAGCGAGATTGTCAGAAGAAATTTATACGTCTGTGTATAGGTCTTAGACTGGATAGAACATTAGTATTGAGAAAATAGTACGAGTACGTTATACTAGAATAGTACATTCCAGGCTTACCTATGCTTGTTGTCAATATTATTTATGGGAAATGGTTAACTACAAGAGACATGACTTTGTAAACTAGATAAGGTATAATTCACGTAAGGTGACCTTTTTCTGTTTTGGAAAAACCCATTTTGATCCATGAAGTGCTCAAGCTGGCAGCCGTACAAAAACGGTTCTGGCTGAGTTTTTTTTTTTTTTCAGGATACAAGCTAATGTTAATAGTCTGGCGATTTCTGCTTTTATAGGTCCTCAGATGAAAAATATGCTTATGTTGCCCACTTTGCTACAACTACAGTAGAAACAGTACTTGTAGAAAATGATTTCCTGGAATATCACTCTACTAATGGCTTGGCACAATGAGCACTGTGATATTGCCTATTAGACCTTTTCTAGAGAACATTAAATTTTCTTCTATTCTCTGCATAACACTCATACTATAGATACACTTCTGTTTGTGATGTATTTTGTGTGTGCTTCTCCAGGCACAGGTGAGAGTGGTAAGAGCACCTTCATCAAACAGATGCGCATCATTCATGGCTCAGGCTACACCGACGAGGACAAGCGCAGCTATACCAAGCTCGTCTACCAGAACATATTCACATCCATGCAGGCTATGATCCGTGCCATGGACCACCTCAAGATTCTGTACAAGTACGAGCAGAACAAGGTGCGGACTTGCACATATTGTCCCACTGAGTAAACCACATCACTTATTAAAAAAAGACTTTTAAATGTTAGTAGTGTAAGGTGAAGTAAATCAATAAGCCACCCGAGGGCATCAGTTAGCGAGTTTGTTATGGGGGGTTGTCCCTTACCCATTATGATAACACTAGCACCTCAAATGGCTTCCTTGTTTATATTAAATGGTGCAAAACTGTCATTTTTTCCAGTGTTTAATTTTTTTATTATTAATAACGGGCAGCACGGTGGTGCAGTGGTTAGTACTCTCACCTCACAGCAAGAACTTTCTGGGTTTGAACTGCACAGCTGAGTGGGGCCTTTGTGTCTAGTTTGCATGTTCTCCCTATGGCTGTGTACGTTTCCTCCGGGTTCTCCGTTTTCCACTCATCGTTCAAAGATGTGTAGATTAGGTCAACTGGCGACTCGCCATTGCCCATAGGTGTGAATGGGGAGTGTAACTGGTCATCTGTGTTGGTCCTGCCATTGATTTGGTGACCTGTTCAGGGTGTACTACACCTTTTGCCCAAAGTCTGCTAGGATGGACTCCAGCTCACCTGCAACCCTGATGAATAAACAGTATAAATAACGGCTGGGTGGATTTAATATTTTCAAAAAGCAATTCTTCGACCCCGTAATGTAGTCTGTTAATAATAAGCTTTGGCTGGCAGGTGATATAAAGGGCAAAGGTTAGGGCATGGATAAAACATTGGCTAAACTGTAATGGGCAAATTGGTTTTAAGCCTGGTGCATTATCAGAGAGCAGTTATTGTGATAATGTCAGTATATTGTGTAGTCAACAGATTTGACAATGGCTAAACTATATATCTGTATAGCATCCAATGTGTGACTCTTTGAATCAAAATAGCTTGGTCATGGGCCACCAAAAGAAAATCATTCACTTTATCATTGGGGCATCAGGAATTCTGATACCATCAGAGCCATCCCTTAGCAGGGATCCAAGAGAATTAAATTGGTTGTACTTTCTGGGTGGGGTGTATGGCATCTGTGTGTTCAGTTGCCCTGTAACATGGCACGAGCAAGAGTTCATAAAACCTCTTGAGTCTCTGAGGAACAGTGTGCTTACTCCACCCTCCCAGGGTGGTCACTGCTGTGTTATCAGCATTACCTAGGTAGTGAGAATTGGAAAATGACCAAACTCTGAGAAAATGGGGTTGGGGGGAAGAGACTGGTCACAATTATAATCAAATGAAATAAAATACCTTCACAGAACCCAAACAGATAGTTAAACCATATATGAATGGTGAGCTCATGATTTAACACACCACAGTCAACACAAACTTGTATGTAAATCTAGGTACGCAGTCAGTTTTGTATAATTGTGGGAGCTAAAACTCATGGTCACAGTTAAGATGTGATTTAATTGTATAGTCATAAACCCTAGGCTTTAGAAGCAAATGACCGTTTAATTGGTCCTCTGATATGGCCATAAGAGAGCATGAATTTGATTAAGTGTGAGTGTTCAATCATATCTCAATGACTTTCCAGTGTAGAGTTACTGTAATATGATCTTGCTGCAGTTAAAAGAACCCCAGTGTTCCTAATAATCACAAATGCTCTCTGTGGAGGAAATGGTTATTCCATACCCTAACCCAGGGTTATCACCCAGAATGAGAAACGGATCCTCTTGTGAGACTGTTTACTCCTCTAAAACCTTGTCCGTTTCCCAGATGAAAAATTTGCACAGTAGGTCACCAGTATTTCCTGTCTCTGCACAGGCCAATGCTCTCCTGGTGAGGGAGGTGGATGTGGAGAAGGTGTGCTCTTTCGACCAGCCCTACATCAACGCAATAAAGATGTTGTGGGCCGATCCGGGGATCCAAGAGGCCTATGATCGCAGGAGAGAGTATCAGCTGTCTGACTCCACCAAATAGTGAGTGTCCATGTTCACCAGAAGCCGTTCTGTTTCGGTGCTTTAATACGTCCATTGTGTGGCGTGTTTTTTTTTAAATAAATTTTTTAAAAATTGCAGTTTCCCTGTGTATTATGGAAAATGAAATGCATCATGGGCAGTTTGACATTTGCCTAATTATGCATGTAATTTATTCCTTAGATACAGTTATGATGCATTTGCTTAACTTCTCATTTGGTTCCATTTCTGTTAGTCTGAGCGCTGTTGTCTCTGCCAATACCACTGACTCAGAATCAGGCTTGCTTTTTTTTTTTTTAAATAAAAAAACTAGGTTTTGTAAAGGTCAATGGGATGCTATCAGGACTCTGGCTAATTGAGAGAGGGTGGGGGAGCAGATGAAGATGGAGATCTGCTGTCGTCCCAGATTTGCAGGATCCTATCCTGTCTTGTTGCTGAAAAGGCCTGGTTCACTTACTCCGATGAAGCATTTGATTATCTGCTCTCATGCCTCATTTTTTCTCTTTATATCTAGCTATCTAAGTGATCTGGATCGTATTGCAGACTCATCCTATCTACCAACCCAGCAAGATGTTCTTCGGGTCCGTGTCCCAACTACAGGGATCATTGAATACCCTTTTGACTTGCAAAGCATCATTTTCAGGTATAAAATAGCCACAAGAGGTTCATTTTCTATTGCTGCGAGTGTGCTGTTAACTTGATTACAGTCATGTTTGTCTGCTGAGGTCTACTGTATGAGAATTAAATGGTTTACAATCCATCTGTCAATGTTTTTATAAATGTTCTGTTTAGCTAATCATCTTTCTTCCATGTCTGATATGCATATAATTCATGTTGAATGTAGATTAAAGGTTGTCATCACTTATTTAAATCTTAAAGCAGGGGTGTCTAAAGTCTGGCCCTCAAGCCAAATGGTGCCTTTTGTTATTTTGGATTTTTGAAGAAAGTTTTTTTTTTTTTAAATTTTTACATAGTAAATGGATTTTGACTTGGTTTCTAAGAGCGATGCTTGTTTTCAGAGCATATATCCAAAACTATTCATGATAAGGATTTGAAACTTGGTATACATGTTAACAAGGTGATGTAGATGTGCTTTTTCATACTAAGAAATTTTAATTTTTCATGTTTACATGGAAACAGTTTCAGACTTAGTCTCTCAGGTTAGTCTTAGGGGTAGGTTTTGTTTCCAGAGTAGAACTTGAAAACAGTGCTATGGTCTTAAGTTGGTATGTGTTGATTAAGTAATGTATATGTGCCTTTTGATACTAAGAAATGTGAGATTTTAATTTCTAGCTCACCTGGACTAAAGGTCTGGTGGGTTTATGCCATGGGCTACAGAGGTCGGTGGAAAGAGGTAGGGTCGGTTTCCTGCAGCAGAACTTGAAAAATGTGACACATAATATCTTGAAACTTGGTATATAGGGCGGGGGATATAGATGCCAGTCTTCTTATTTACATATGTAGTCATGGCTATAGTTCAAGAGTGATTTGAGTTACTATATATCCTTCTTGGCAGCTCGGACCAATCTGCCCATTTTCCTCTGACCCGTCTTCTCCGCGAGGCTGTTCCGCTCAAAGAACGGTCACCCGCTCAGTGTTTTTTGTTTCTTGTGCCATTCTGTGCAAACTCTAGTGACTGTTCAGTGTGAAATTCCCAGGATGTCAGCAGTTTCTGAAATACTCCAACAAGACCATCTGGTACAAACATCCATGCTAGGATCAAAGTCAGAGACTACACTTTTTCTTCATTCTGATGTTTGATGTGAACATTACCCAAAGCTTTTGACCAGTATCTGCATGATTTGCTTTGCACTGCTGCCACATGATTAGCTGATTAGATAACTGCATGAAGGTTACTTTTCATTGAACTTTAGCAGGTCTTGGTGTACATCCGTACAGCTTTATTTAATAGTGGTATAAACATGCTCTTCGAGTGTGTTATTTTACATGAACCTACCCAGAACCCTGGAATGTTGAGTATGATTCACATGCAGCTAGGCCGTGCAATGCAGCAGAGCAGGATTTGCCACTACTGCATTAGCGTTGCTAATGCACATCTGACAAAGCAAACACATCAGCTCAGTTGTGTGGAGTTATTCTCTTAAAGACTGCAGCTTTGTGATGGGTACAGCAGCCCTCTGCATACTCTTATCCTCCAGCTATGAGAGGAAAGAGAGGATGCCACTGAACAGAAGTCATTACGAAAGCAAGCAGATCGACAGGAAGCCAGTGTGTTGAGCCCGCCTACGCGGACCAGTGCCAGAAATAGCTCCACTCCCAAAGAGGTTGGACTCGAGAGGTTCCTTCTCATCTCGGTATGCTTGCAGAATGAATGTTCTTCACTACAGCAATCCTTGTTAAGATGCATGGTAGAAAAAATTGATGCTTTTGCTCAATTCAGGCAGTTACTGGATATTTAACGCTGAAGGTTTTTTAGGAGGCTAAATTTATTTAGGAGCTTTGATGTATTGTACTGACTGATGATTTGAAAACAGAGTTCAGTCCCTGTACGGTGTAACCATTACTATGCTAAAATGCCTCAGAGGTGTAATTGCTTCAGAAGCAGATGAAATTGTCTGTCTCCCAAAGCTTCTACTTGGAGCACTTATCTTTGTAAGTAGGTCAGACGGTCATCCTAGCTGCTGAAAAGGAGGTTGGTTGATGTGAGGGAGCTTTTATTTTAGGCTAATGCTCCTAGAGGAGCCATTTATCAGGCTGTATGCCTGGTTACTAGAGACTGGTAGAAAGACTGAGGGGGTTTCACAACAAATCTGTTCTTGGGTCTGTTTTCATTTGCTGGATTTTTATTTTAATAAGAATACTTAGTCTATTATTGGATGCTGTTTGGTTTGGTTACTAATGATAAAATCAAATTTGGCTTTGTTGTCACGTTTTGTGATCAGGAATTGTCATTAGGGCACTATGTATACTGGATCACAGCCATAGGTTTATAGGCTTCCTTGGCTCTTGATGTCCATCACACTTGTGCATTTGTCACCCGAATGTTTGTCTGTGCTCTTGTTTGGCTTGTATGGTGCACCCAAACTGGCACATTTTTCAAAGTCCTTCCTTCCAGCAGGTTGTACTATCTGTTGTATGCTGTCCACTACCAGAATAACAGTGTGTCACATCCAGGCCTGCAACAACTAATAATAATACACAAAATCAGTACAGTTCAATAATGAAAATAGATGGCAGTGAATTTCATTATTGATTAGTTTGAGTGCCACAGCATGCTTAGTGTGACTTCGAATCACACTGGAAGTAGTGATGTTGCTTGAATTAGTTAGCTTCTAAGTAGTTCGATTAATTTTATGCTTATTTTTAATGCAAATCATGTCAATAGTTCAAATTGCCATCTTTTCAGTTCATATCCAAGTTGCTGGGGTTTGATTCCAAAGAGTCGATTCTCCAATTCCAAGCTTTGAAATATTAAGTCAACCTCAAATCTTTAGAGTCAATTCCACACACTGGAAAAGATTTGCCACGTGTGAACATGGCAAGTCAAACAAATAATTATCGGGGTGTTTGTTACTAAGAGAGCCAGTGGATATTGACCTTTTTTATTTTGAATTTGCTATTAAGCCTCCAAATTCAGGTCTGACCCACTGATTGAGACCACTGACTCCATGACATCCACTAGTCATAAATATAGTTGCAAAAAGTGTAGAACCAGTAAATGTGTACAGTACACCATGACCTCGCATTAGTTTGGGTGTTTTTATTTGAAAAGTCGTTAAAAAAGCACTTGATATTCTCATGCCAAGATGGATTGTATTATAAATGTCGTTAAAAATGTAAACATCTCTAAGAGGTCTGTGTTAGTTGATCAGAATGTTTTTGATGTTCAGAAAATATTTAAACCATCCTTATTTAATTGAGGAGCAAATGATCGCATAATCTGTCAAAAATAATTATTCATTGCTGCTGTAGTCATCCTCTATCACTTTTGCACTCCTTTTATTGTAATAACTGGAAATTGTTGGCGCCTGGAAAATACTTCCCATCCAATTTTACTTCCCTCCTGATCAGACCTCATGTACAAGTACCATTTAATTAATCTCTGTATTAATATCCTGCTCTCCTTCTCTTCCACTGATTTTTTTTTTTCTGTCTGTTGTAGGATGGTGGATGTGGGGGGCCAGCGTTCAGAGCGCAGGAAGTGGATCCACTGCTTTGAGAATGTGACCTCCATCATGTTCCTAGTTGCCCTGAGCGAATACGACCAGGTCCTGGTGGAGTCAGACAACGAGGTTTGCCCAACCCCCCCCCCCCCCCAAAAAAAGTCGCATAGTGACGTGAAATTGGCTTAAATCTTATGTAAAACGTACATTTCTAAGAAGCAGGTGGTGCCTTAAAATCCCTCAAAGAAATTATTCGAAGCAAGATTAATTGATAAATTTCTGGGTTGTGTGTTCTGTTAAAGGTTTACCAACATGCTTTAAGTGTTTATACAACAGTGCAGGTGAATTGTTGATTCTGATCGTTATCATTGTTCCTGGTTCCCACATCCATGACCCAGCCTTATGTGCTGGGAGTTAAAATGAATGGCAAATCCACTGTTGTGTCTCTGAACCAAAGCTGCTGTTGCTCCTTTAATGGTGTTTTTGTTTGTGCCCCCACCCCACCCCCTTTAATTAATCCAGAACCGAATGGAGGAGAGCAAAGCCCTTTTCCGGACAATAATCACCTACCCCTGGTTTCAAAACTCCTCTGTAATCCTGTTCCTCAATAAAAAGGACCTGCTGGAGGAAAAGATCATGTATTCTCACCTGGTTGACTACTTCCCGGAGTTTGATGGTAAATTTCTTTACCTCTCTTAATTAACAAGAAAAAAAAATTTCTACCTAGCCCAACTTTTTAGCTTTTGATGGTGAACAGGGGCACCAAGTGGTAAAAATGTGGATTACACCTTAATAATAGAACACCTACAACAGTGGTTACATGTGAATTTTAGACCAAATATTCTGAATATATTTATTAAAACTGACTAGAGGACCAATATTTACCCATTTATGCCTGATCATTTTATTTGTGTAAATACATTTGCATGCACAATACTCAATGATGGTCAATATTGTAACCTTTTTGAGAGTTTTTAAAAACAATTTTAATAATTTTTTCCAAAAAGAACTTCATGAACCAGTACGTCATGATGTTATTCCAGAGTAATGTGGTTGTGGTGTCAGTGTATGATCAAACGATTATCACACCACTGACTTTTTTTTTTTTCTAAATACGTATTACAGTGCATTTGTCTGTTACTGTTTACTCTTTCAAGGGTGGCGCGGTGGTTAGCACTGTCACCTCACAGCAAGAAGGTTCCGGATTTGAACCTCATGGCTGATGGGGGACCTTTCTGTGTGGAGTTTGCATGGGTTTCCTCCGGGTGCTCTGGTTTCCTCCCACAGTCCAAAGGTTAGGTAAAAATACCCAGCCACTGGGGTTGCATAAGCCAGTGCGTACCTCCCAAGGGGAGGGTTGTCAGGAAGGACATCTGGTGTAAAAACCTATGCCAAATCAAATATACGGATCATTATGATCCGCTGTGGCGACCCCTAACAGGAGCAGGCAGATACCGATGACTGTACTCTTTCAAACCTCTGTTTATGCCTTAATCTTTTTGTGTCTGGCTGTGACTCTCCAAAAATGTAGGTTGTATTTCACAACCTCTGAACTTCCACCTTAGAGTAATACAGCAACCTATTTCTATGTGCAAGGGATGCTACTGCACTGAAATTCCTTTGGGTGTGTTATCATCTGCTGTTGTAAATGTGGTACATTTAATACCTCCATTGCCATTCCGAGCATGTTTGTAACTTTTTTATCATGCACCAAGTGTGTCGAACAGACAAGAACATGGCAATGCTAACCAGAACTCTGCAGACAGCTCTGCACACGGCTGCATTTTAGATTGTCAGTGTACCAGCTTTCTTCACAACCACTTTTTTCTTTGAGCTTGTTGATGGAGAACACTGACAATGTAAGAGATTTTTATGGACAAGTCAGTCTTGAGAAAAATACAAAGATTTCATCTTTGTTTCCTTTTATATAAGGATGTCCAAAGAGACTGTGGAAGTGTGCCAAGATTTTTATGCCTCCCCCACCATAAGGTGCAGGAGGCATTGTTTTCGGGTTGTGCGCGCGTCTGTCCCAAAACCTTGTGAACCCGATATCTCAAAGGCTAATGAAAGGAATTTCACCAAACTTTCACCATTTGTGTGCTTTGGGACAAACATGAACTGATTTAGGTTTTAAGGTCTAAGGTCAAGGTCACTGTGAGGTCAAATGTCCGTCCCCAAATCACAACTTAAGGCGTGTAGTCTACCGGGCGGAGGCATCCCCATCGACATCGTTGGCGTCGAGTTCTATCTAGTTCTTTATTTTTTGTAACATGCCAAAATAATTTGCCATAAAATATTTCTATCGACATTAATTTTTGTGTCAGAGTGCCACACCTGCGTGCCTTGGCGCGTGCATCAGATAAACTCTCGGGCACTCCGGACTCTCTCTCGCGTGCTGTAAACGGCTCGTACCTGCTCAGGATTAAGGTGCAATCAGTGCGCTGATGTAATAACTGTGAAAACACACTTACGTTGCGAAGTATTGACTTGCGTTGCTGATACGTTACCGAGCCTTATTTCCTTGTTTGGTTTCCCGAGCCCTGATTTCCTGTTTCTCGTCTTTGATTGTGCCAAGTCTACGATAGTCTGCTTGTTCCATCGCCCGTTTTACGGTTCTGCCTGCCGTTCTGGATTATTTATGTTCACTTGTATTAATAAACACACCTTCTGCACTTCCATCCGTCTCCCAACTGTCCCTGACAGAATACTTCACACTCCCTGATAGAGAGGCACACATTCACCTGTTCGTACGCCACGTTCAGGAACAAACTCATGTTAACGGGGCTGAAACAGACACCACCACATGGTGCGGGCGGAGTCTCGGACTCGGATCAATAGTGTTCTCGACTCAAAGCTTTTGTTCATGACACTGCGGACTCTCGAGGATTAGTGACTCGACTACAGCACTGGTTCCGAATAAACGGCTTCGTTTGACTTCTTGGGGCCATCTGACAAATTTGGCCACCAAAATAAATAAACTGTGATGACGTGAAGTCGAGTTAAAAAATGATGAGCGATCCGTCCACCTCTCTGTGGTCCCTCGGTGACCCGCAGCAATCAGATGGACTTTCTTCAAATTTTTTTTTTTGGTCCCCCCTACAGCTCGATCTGTGATTTCCGTCTCAGCAGGCAGCCGAAATGCCCACAGTGTTCATGAGCATAACGCTCGTCCCTTGTTGGGAAGATTTGGAGACGGGTTTTGAGCTCAGACACAGAATCCTTCCTTCTCTGGAAACTTGTTACCTCAGGAGCGAATAATTTTTCCTCCCCACCTTTTCACTAACGAGCTGTAATTAGCATTGAGCGCTCGTGCTCGAGACCACCGTGTCGCTCGCTGTCATCAGGAGTGACGTGAGCCGTCAGAGCGCTCAGGTTATTGTTCAAAGCTGAACGCCGGTCAGGTGACCGATGAGGTCGGAGTCATTGTGTAATAAGTCAGGAGTCATGCACACCTTGTTGTGCTGTGGCAGTGATCTCATCAGTGATGAAGTGAAGTCGCTCTTAGCGCCACAATGCTGATCATGTTAGAGCTCCTTTTAAACCACACCAAACGATCGCACTTCTTATTTTTTTTTCTACTTTATCCGTTTTCAGTTACAGATATCCACCTGTGGAACATTAGTTCCTGTTCTTACTGACTGCTACAAAGCGCTGAAACTGGAGACTCCTTCCATAAATGTTCCATTTAACCAGTGTTTCCCATATATTGAGGAAACTATGGCGGCCCGCCATAGTTTTGAATTCGGCCGCCATAGTTTCCGAATC
>JAPEKM010000007.1:39896175-39909686 GCA_027575975.1 Cathorops multiradiatus
ACGTCACTGGTATTGGCCATGTGGCTGTGACGCAGATGTAAACAAATCCGTTTTGGCTGTAACAATGGCAACGCGAATGACGGCGTTCCTAGATCTTCCCACTCTGGAACCCATTCTCCAAAATTATCGTTTGGGGCTACCCAGAACGCCGCTGTCATATAGCCGGGACAGGCGAACGAGAAGCAAAATGGTCGGTTACAGAGAAAAACATTCCCGTGTAGTCGACGTCTAAGTTGGTGACTGACATCTGCAATGGTCTAAAAAATGTACTCCTATTTTTTTTACGTTGACTGCACTGACAGAACACAGAAATACTCTTCAGTTCTGAGCTATATTTTGTAAACCTTGACATTGTCAATTAAAGGCCAAAATCCAATTAACAGGGAGTTTACCTTTTGCTGTTGCAACAGGTAAGGCTTATAAAAATAGTGATCCCCCCGCACACACACACACACACATACGTTGTTTAAAAATGTTGCTTCCACACCTATTAGTCCATTTACCAAGTCTGAAGCAGAGAGAAACATTTCTTTAGAGAGAACAAATGCGTATTTGCTGTTCGGTTTAGTTCTAAAGTGTGCATAATTAAAAGGACACACAATGCAAAATAACTTTGGCTGAGGGGTGTGTAGGGCTGACCGTGTCCTCGAAAACCTCTTTCAAATCAGTGGTCAGAAATAGAGTGATTTAAAACGAGACACATACCTTTGTCAACTGTACCAAAAACTCACTCAAGGATGGAGAACAAGGAGTTGGTGCTAAATTAGATAATTATTAAAAATAACTAGTTTAAAATGTTTTGTGCAGGTTTCCTTTCTGTCCGTCAGTCCAAATCATCATCACAGCTCAGTTGAACAGCTTGTGCGCATGTAGATTAGATAGAACTTTATTGATCTCTTTGGTCAGGTTCCCACAGGGAAATTAAAAATATTTATTTATATCCCTCATATTGATTTTATATATATATGATGCGAGTCAGTCATAGAAAAAAATCAGGTCATGGTATATCCTGGATATAGCATCAAGTGACATCACAATTTCAATTTCAAGCTATACGGCCGACTCGAGTCATAGCTGTGGCTCCGTGAACATTTCTGTGCGTGCAGATCTATGTATCAAGATCATGCCTAACAAGGCAAGCGATGGCATAGTACATTACACATGCACCGGTCAAAGGTCGTGCCGACAAACAACAAACATGACTGCCTCTAGGGAGTTTATGCTGAGATTCAATCTTAACACTTAATTTGGAATTTTTTGATGCGGGATATAAGTCAAATGCACCATGCACCGACAGGCACCGGTAATTATGGATTCTCTTCAGTGACTGGCACAGTCCTATTTTCTTTGAGGCTGTGCCCCTCAGTCACCTCAGAGAATCCATAATTTCAACCGGAGCCTCTCAGTGCATGGTATATTTGATTAATATAAATAAAGCAGCTTGCAAATCAAAAATGCATGGTATATTTGAGTCACTGCAGCTTTCTGTAGTTGATTCAGGGTCAATATGCTTTGTCAAGAATCAAATCACTAGAGTTTGCTTGAAAATGGAAATTGGACACTCTTGGAGCAGTCGTTTTGTTCTGCGCTAACTTACTCTCACCTACTCAGACCACACCAAGTGGGAAAACACGTGAGGGTTTGATTTGAACAGACTAAATGCTGCATATGTGACAGTACTTCTAGACTTCGTTGTTCAGATGTGGCATTGCTGTTCACAATTAGGGCTTGAAAACTTTGTTCCACAGATCCAGTTTAAGTGATATTTTTAACTAAAAATAAACTTCATTAGAATTCAGTATTAAAACAATATCGACCAGCAGCCATAGACAAAGCACAATAATAACAGATGGTTTTAACGTGTGTCCAATTAACTGGACAAAAAGTAAAATATTGCTATAAGCAGTGATTAAGGGGCCAAGCACTTTCTGGTTGTACCCCTTAGTGACAGAGTAAGATTAGATGCCCCTGGGAAAATAAGTGATTGTTACCAAGAAGATATACTACATTTGAGCAATGCGTCAAGCTGGTGTTGAGATATTGCCTCACTTCTTGTTTATTGTAGCCCGCCCATGCTGTAAATTAACTCTAAACTTGTTTCTCAACATCAGGTCATGTTGCCAAACATATGTGCCAAGTCTGATGTCAATACATAACATTGCTGAGAAATGGCCTCACTTCTTGTTTGGCGATTGCATTGTAAATTTCCTTTGTGTGCTATAGCCAAACTCTGTAGGAGATGTAGTAATCAACCCATGAAAAAAAAAATGTAATCCAGTATGACTGGATACTCTGCATGACCCAAACAAAAAAAATCAGAGAAATGTGGAATTGCACTTTTCCAAATGTTCAATTGGGAAGTTATGACGAATGTTCAACATTATCCAACAATGTGGAGCACTACAGTGCTGGAGAGCGATACTCCAAAATTGCTGTGTAGGTATCTAAATCTGTCCTCCATCTCTGTGCCAAATTTCTCAGGCTGTCACAGACTCAAATGTAGCATAAGAATAAGAAGATTCTGCCCAATAAATTCACGACAGAATAGACACACACACTCCGTCACTTTTATAGGAACACCTTTATACCTGCTCATTTATGCAGTTATCCAAGCAGCCAACCCTGCGGCTGCAGCACAATGCATAAACTCCTGCAGATACAAGTCAAGAGCTTCAATTAATGTTCACATCAAACATCATAATGGGGAAAGCTGTGATCTCTGTGACTTCAGCTCTCCAGTTTGGGTGAGCCTGTGCCCATGACAGTATCAGACTCCCATTCTTGACCAGAAGGAGTGGAACCCAATGTGGTCTTTTTGCTGTTGTAGCCCATCCACCTCAAGGTTTGATGTTTTGTGCATGCTGAGATGCTTTTCCACCCACCATTGTTATAAAGGCTGATTATACGAGTTAGTATATCCTTCCTGGCAGCTCAAACCAATCTGGCCATTTTCTTCTAACCGCTCAACACCAAGTCATTTCTACCTACACAACTGTTGCTCACTCAATGTTTTTTTGTTTTTCACACCATTGTGTAAACTCAAGAGATGGCTGTGTGTGAAAAACAAAGGAGATCAGCAGTTTCTGAAATATTCAAATCAAGCCCATCTGGTACCAACAGCCCTGACATGGCTAAAAATCACAAAGATCATACGTTACGTTACATTACAAGCATTTAGCAGACGCACTTATCCAGAGCGATGCACAACAAATGCAAAAGTCAGGTGCAAAAAGTGCTGAACTTCTAGACAAGAAAGTTCTACTGCCAAATAAACAACTGACAGAATTACACCTAGTATAATATTCTGTTGAAGTAACAACAATCTACATTCACACTCACATTCACACCTACGGTCAATTTAGAGTCGCCAGTTAACCTAATCTGCATGTCTTTGGACCGTGGGGGAAACCGGAGCACCCGGAGGAAACCCACGCGGACACGGGGAGAACATGCAAACTCCGCACAGAAAGGCCCTCGCCGGCCATGGAGCTCGAACCCGGACCTTGTTGCTGTGAGGCGACAGCACTAATCACTACACCACCGTGCCACTCAGATGCACCTGTGTCTAATTAAATTTGGTGGGTGTGTGCGTTTTACAGTGATTGGCATGGGCTGATAAAGGACAGCAAGAGCCGAAAGGAGGGGTTCTCCTGACTGGAGTGGTCGTGTGCGCGCACGCATGTGCTTATGTCACTCTTGAGAGCTGAAGAGCTACATGTTAGAATAAACGTGGGAAATTTGTACCACTACCCGCATGTCTCCATGTTTCAGTGACCACTCCAATCAGGGAACTACTATACTGGTGTTGAAACTCAAGAAACTGAAGTGAACCGCTGTCCATGCCCTCGCCACCATCCAACAGAATCAGAATAGTGTTGAGGTGCTGATCGCTATGCACCAGTGTTGTAGTCGAGTCACTAAACCTCGAATCCGAGTCCAGTCTCGAGTCCCCAGTGTTCAAGTCAGAGTCAAGTCTAAGTCATTTAAGAAAATTTCGAGTAGAGTCCACTACTGAGCTGAGTCGAGTCCGAGAACAAGACTCCAACCGCACCATTTGACGGTGGCTGTTGCTGCCTTTATGTGAAACCGTCTCTGCTACTGGGGTGGACTAATATTACTACTTGACTTACCCATTTTAGTTAACAGGCTACAGACAAAAAGCTGGTTCATCGCTCAGCAAGCCCTGCTATCAACAGGGCAAATAACACAAGAGAGGATTAACACAAGCAAGTTCATCGGTCAGCAAGCAAACCCCGCTATCAGCAGAGCAATAAACATAGTATGTCACTTACTTCTTTGGGTGTAGTCTTGCCAAATGAGGACTGAAGTTCGAGGTCGTCCCCGTCGTCTCCTTGATAGTTCTTCTACATATGAAACACATAGCAGTGCATTTTTTCCCACTGCACAAGAAGTCCGTATAAGTAAAGCGGACAATCCTAGGGACATTCTCTCCAGGTATTTTAGCACCATATACATTAGTTAGTTCCTGAACATGACATATGAGCAGGTGAATATGCTTGCATCAAATTAGTATACAAATTAATGTAGATATTTATATCTTATGCCAAATTATCATGGCATGTTACAAAAAAATAAAGAAAAAAATCCGAGTCCTCATCTCCAATTTATGAGCCTGAACGTAGTTAATGCACTAGTCCATGTCCAAATCATCAGTGCTCAAGTCCAAGTTAAGTCATGAGTCCTTAAAATTAGGAAGCGAGTCAGACTCACGTCCAAGTCCTGGACTCGAGTACTACAAGCCTGCTATGCACAGCAAGCAGGAGCAGCACTTCGAGTCCCTGCTGCAGGCCCAGCAAGAGGACTGCCAGGTGCCCCTGCATCGCGCCTGCAGACGCCCCAGCTACACAACCAGCAGGTTTCCCCCAAGTCACCCTGACAAAAATGGGGCCACATGACAACCCCAAGGCCTTTTTGGCACTCTTTAAGTGAGCTGCGTAGGCATGGGGATGGCCGGACAAACAGCGAGTGGCTTGTTTACTGCAACTCCTCACCAGTGAAGCGTAGCTCATGGACCCAGCAAATGCCCACTGACAACAGGTTGGATATACAGACCTCAAGCGTGCTATCTTGCAAAGAGTAGGCTGTACCCCTGAGCAACATCAGCACTTCTGCGCGCTGACCCTGGAGGAAGGCGGCCGGCCACTCGCGTACAGCCAGAAGCTTAGGGACACCTGCCGGCGGTGGCTGGGTGCAGATGATCACAACATTGGGGAGTCTTCAATGCAGTTGCATTGGAACAGTTCATTGCTCAGCTGCCAAGTGGGACAGCGGAATAGGTCCAGTGCCACCGCCCGGTGTCACTGAATCAAGCTGGCTGAGGACCATATGGTGGCAGTTCTCATGGCAAACAGCCATCCCACCTCTTCTCTTTCTCTCACACCCTGCCCCTTCCTCCCATCCATCCCCTCCCTCTAACATGGAACTGAGGGCTGACTCCCCCGCAGACAGTCCTTGAGTCCTTGGTTTCCCTACCTCTACCCCCCCTCCCTTATATTTATGTGAGCTGGCGTTGCGGGGAGCCTAGGCACTTCCAGGACCAGTGAGATACAATGGAGGTGGGGGCAGTGGTCCAGATCCCAGACATTCCAGAGACCGCACCCAATCAAGCCGGACTGGAGTGTATGCTGGCAAGTATCCAAGGGGGTACACATCATGCTTTGATGAATTCACGCTGTAATGAAACTTCGATCTACCAAAGCTTGGTTCATGGGAAGGCATTGGGAACATCACATTTGGTGAAAGTTCTGTGTGCGTGTATGGGGATACAAATACCTGCAGGAACCAGTAAAAATCCATTTTCCGGGAATAAATTAGTGTCAATGCGACAGTACGCTCGCGCTTCATCCACCCACTAATTCTGGGGACGGTTTGGCCGGGTTTTAGGAGCTTAATTGAGCAAGCGGTGGTGGGTGGGTCCTGCAGTAGAACCGGGGGGTGGGGGGGAAGAATATTCCAGTATGACACTGGCTGGGGAAGCAATCCCAGAGCTGTCTACATCAGCTCCATGTCATAATGAAATGGAGAGCAGGGAGAGTGGGGACCACCCCAGCCCTCCCTGTTCTCTCAGGGATTCCCTAGCATACTTCTCTTTGGAGCAAGCACAAGACAGGACTTTGTGGCACGTTTGACAAAATGAGAGTAGTCAATGGTTAGAATCTCCAGCCGAAAGTGGCACTCTCCAACCTGTACTTTTCTATAATTAAGGATAGGCTGTAACAAGTGACGCAGGACACTCAGACTAGAGAATAAATAATGCAGCTCTTAATACCAAAAGCCACAGGGAACGCTTATTTCATGTGGTTCATTATAACCCAATGGCCAGACAAAACACTAACCTCATGGCCCGTTCCACCTGGCCGGGGATTCAGGTGGATGCCTGCAAGTGGTGTGTGGCAGGTCCTGAGTGCCAACTGATAAATTCAACGGCCTCCCCAAAAGCGCCATCACGCCCTCTTCCCCTAATCAAGACCCCCTTTGAAAGAATTGAGCTGGATCTTGTCTGACCATTAGATCGGACTGCACAAGGGCATCACTTTATTTTAGTCCTAGTGGACCATGCAACACGATACCCAGAAGATGCTGCCACTGTGTAACATTCCTGCATGCAGTGTCACGGTTTAAAATTATCTCCTGAGTCAGGATTCTGAAAGAAATCCTGACTGATCAGGGCACCATGTTTATATGTCATGCACACTTTGCAAACTTTGTTACTAGGGGTTAAACCAATCCGCACCAGCGATTATCATCCACAGACAGACAGCTTGGTCAAGCAATTTAACTGAACCCTTAAGAACGTAATTTGTAAGTTTGTGCATGAAGACACTCGTAACTGTGATAAATGGCTCAAGCCCCTGTTATTTGCAGTACGAGACGCCCCAGAAGCCTCCACAGGGTTTTCACTATGTGAACTGCTATATGGGTGCGAGCCTCATGGTGTCTTTGACGTCATCCAGGAAAACTGGGAGGAGGGGCCTTATAGTTAAAGTGAAAGTCAGTACATTCTTGACCTGCACACAAAGCTCCACACACTCAGCCACATAACCCAGGAGAATTTGCAGCAGCCACAAGAGTGTCAGTCCTGGTTGTACAACAGGGGTGTACGCCTTAGAGAATTCACACCGGGGAGACAAAAGTTCTCATATTACCCACATTAAGCTCGAAATTACTTGCTAAGCAGCAAGGGCCCTCTGAGGTCACATGGTGAGTTGGAGAAGTTGACTTCAAGGTAACGTGAACAGATAGAGGTGAGGCGTGCCAGATATATTACCTCAAGCTACTCAAACAACTGTGTGTGTGTGTGTGGGGGGGGGGGTCCCCAAGGCATTGGCAGTTCCGGAAAGAGAGGCGCTGAGACAGGAGGTGAAAATGAAATCCGCCACACAATCCAGCCCAGTCCCCTGTGGAGACCACCTCTCGCCAGCCCAAGTCAAAGAGGTTGCCAGGTTGCAAACGGAGTTTTCCTACGTGTTCTCACAGCTTCCCGGTCACACTCACCTCACAGAACACCACATCAAGAAGCCCCGGGGGTGGTGCGGAGCCGTCCATACAGCTTACCCGAACACAAGAAAACTGTAGTTTGGGACGAACGCAAAGCCATGCTTGGCATGGGAATAACTGAGGAGTCACACAGCCACTGGAGCAATCCAGTAGTTTTGGTTCCCAAAACTGACTGGTTGGCCCAGTTCTGTGTGGACTATCAAAAAGTCAATGCGGTGCCTAAATACAATGTGTATCCGATGACTTGTATTGATGAGCTTTTCAATCGGTTAGGTGCAGCTCATTTTTATTTGACACTGTATTTGACAAAGGGATATACGCAGATCCCCTTGACTCCCTTATCCTAAGAGAAAATGGCCTTTTCCACCCCATTCAGTTAACACCAGTTCATCACCCTTCTGTTTAGGTTACTGAGGGCTCCCATGACTTTCCACCAGCTCATGGACAAAATCCTCCACCTGGATGCTGCCTACGCCATAACCTAACTAGATGACATCACAGATAGTAATCATTGGCTGCAGCACATGGAACACCTCAGGGCCATTCTAGAGTCACTGAGATGTGCGGGGCTCACGGCTAACCCAAAGAAGTGTGCAATTGGGTAGGTGAAAGTATGGTATCTTAGCGTCCATTTGGGTCATGGGCAGGTGCATCCCAAATTGATATGGCGGCCATTGTGACCTGCTCGAGGCCCAAGACCAAAAGGAGGCGAGACAGTTCCTGGGGCTGGCTAGCTATTATCACCACAAGTTTGTGCCTAATTATTTGGACATCACCAGCCCGCTGAGTGATTTCACTAAAAGGGAGCACTAGAGCCAGTCCAGTGGTTGGAGTCATGCCAACAGACCTTCACCCAGGTAAAAGCTACACTGTGTGGAGGGCCACTTTTACACTCCCCCGACTTCTCCCTCCCTTTTGTTTTGCAGAGTGACACATCGGACAGAGGGCCGGGGGCTGTTTTGTCCCAGGTGGTGGAGGGGGAGGAGTACCTGGTACTGTACACATACTGCAAGCTCTCGATGCAAGAAACTAAGGACAGCACCATCGAAAAAGAGTGCCTGGCCATCAAATGAGCAGTCCTCACACTCCGGTATTACCTACTGGGACACCCTTTAACCCTCTGGATCATGCCCCGCTCCTGTAGCTCCACCGCATGAATGATGCCAATGTGTGAATCAGGTATCAAGCTCTACAGTCCTTTAAGTTCGAAGTGGTCAACAGGCCTGTTGGGGGGGGTGGGGATGAGGGGATTGGGGTACCTGCTGCAGGCCAGATGGCTCCCCGGTCTGAGTCGGGCAGTGGGGATATGTGGCAGCAGGGGCATGGTCAAGCGCCAGTTTGTGAATGGAGGGAGAGGCCGGGAAAGGGGAGTGCTGAAGCAGATGCACCTGTGTCTAATTAATGTTGTGGGTGTGTGCGTTTTGCAGTGATTGGCACGGGCTGATGAGGAGAGGAAGAGCCAAGAGGAGGGGTTCTCCAGACTGGAGTGTTCCTGTGTGAGCATATGCTTATGTCACACAGGAACACTATTACACAAGTCAGTACAAATGAGATGACACACTGCAAGTAAATGGAGAAAAAAATCCCAATGGCCAACCCCACATTATCACAACCATACTAGACAGTATACAGCCTGGGTTGGTCAAGACTTGAGATGTGACTACACAGTGGGCAGGGAAGCAGGGGAGAAGTGCAGCCTGAAGAGGTGGGTCTTCAGTCTATCCTTGAAGGTGGTCAGGGAGTCGGCAGTTCTGACCTTGATAGGAAGGTCATTCCACCAACAGGGAGCCAAGACAGACAGCAGTCTTGAGCGGGCCAGACAGAAGCAGAGAGGAGGAGGGGCCAGACGACCAGCAGCAGCAGAGTGTAGGGATCTGGCTGGCATGAAGGGTCGGATCAGTCTCTGGAGATGTGCTGGACCGAACCCTTTGATTGCCGGGTAAACTAGCACCAACATCTTAAATTTAATGCGAGCTGCAACAAGCAGCCAGTGAAAGGCAGCGAGCAGAGGAGTAATGTGGGATGAATGAGTGAGGTTGTAGACCAAGTGGGCTGCAGCATTCTGGATGAGCTGCAGGGATCTGCTGGAAGGCCAGCAAGGAGAGAGTTTCAATAGTCCCAGCGGAAGAGGATCAGAGCTTGGACCAGGAGCTGAGGAAGGGACGAATCCTTCAGATATACATTTCCTTCATTCTGATGTTTAATGTGGAAGTTAACTGAAGCTCTCGACCTCTACCTGCATGGTTTATTTTTTTGCACTGTGCTGCTGCCACTATTATTTACATGCATGAATGTGCAGTTGTTCTTAATAAAGTGAACTGGGGGGGGACCCGAAAATAAACCATCTTGAATTTAGCACTGAAATCTGAATACTGAAATTAAAACTCGACTAATCAAGGTCAAAATGAAACCCAGTAATAGGTTAGAAAGCCTGTTTCTTTTCAGTCAGCAAGTAACGGGTCTTTGAAACTAGCTTGTGCATGTCTGGTCGTGATGACTCTGTGCTGTTTGAAGATGGCATGTATTGTGCCGCTCCCTTCCCCCACTGGTATTGATGTACAATGAGGTGTTCGTTACCAACCACCACTGCACCTGCTCTAGACAGCACCACTTCCTCAGGAGGAACAACACACACACCAGAAGAGTTACATCAGACACAGAGTGGCCCCATGAGTCAGCCTGACGAGTTCAATGCTTAGCATCACATCACTCAAATCTAGTCACTGACTCTCTCCAGGATAGGTGCAAAAAAGTAATAACTCAGGATGCTCATCACTGAAGCCACTGTTTTGTAAGGGGGGGACTGCACTCCTAAAAATTACACACAATATATATATTTTCCTACTAGTTATTGTAAATAATCCCCTGAGAGGTTCCTACTGCATTCTAACTGGCTTGCTTGTTGCTATTCTTACTCTTCACACTACAATATTTATACCCAATCATTCTGAACGTGCTGGAGACTGCTGTGGCGTCTGCACTTGTTTGCAGACTGAACTGGTCTCAAATGACAAAGTCAGACATGACAGGCACATGCCACAATAAGTGGCCGTTGTGGTCACTGAGGCTTGGACTAAAAATTTTGCTTCACATTACAGGAGGCTCCGGATAAGTTCATAAATATTAATTAAGCTGTGGACAGACAGACATGTGACTGGCTGAAGCTAAATGGTGATGTCAGGGTGTGTATTTCACTTCCTCCAAGTGAACCATGACTTCTGAAATGTGTTCATCCACTGTAACACCACTGCTGCTATGCTGTCACCTAAAACATGCAGAGGAGCTGCACAGTTATGAAAACATTTGTGGTGTGGCAAAGAAAGCCATACTGCTTCAAGCCAAAAGCCTATTCATATAAACTGAGACTACACCAGTCCCATCAACCCCAAACAAAAAATAATGAGTAGCTCCAGGGAGGGGAACGGGGAGAATACAAACACAGTAAACAGTCAATTTTAAAAAAGTTTAGACAGTCGAACATGACTAATGCGAGATAGGGCAAGGAGGTGAGGCTTAAAGGTGGTGTCAATCAATATAAAGGAGTTCAAAGCAATATAAAGACAAACGTCAGTCATTCCAGATTCGCACATGGACTGGTTCATCTGGCATTTTTCCTGGGGTGAAAGGTCACTCTTGTTTTCAAGTCTTAACTCCTTCTAGCATATTGCAATGCTAAAATGCAGAGCTCCTACACAAAATGGATCATGGTTAGCATGTCTGCTAGACTGTATGTTTTAATCAATGACTGTAAAAAACATGGACAGCGTTACATCACTAAAAATTGAAGGAACCACAGGTCTAGTACACCTGCTAGCTGACTACAGTATAACGTGTAGCTCCGCCCATCCCCACGTGTTTCAATGACAAAATAGCCTATTTTCAACGTCACTTTTCTTGTCTCAACTGTCGACCCATCTACGGTATCTATAACAGCTTTCCCTATGCTGATATCTGCACTTTTTTATTTTGCCCTAGAAACTAGTTTTTAAAACATTATTCTACTTCAGCATAAGAAGGAACTGTGGATACGCTTGGGACGGAAATGATGGACAGCCTTGGTAATGTACTGGACCTTGGTATTGGGAGAAGGGGGAGGGCCTACCAAATAACTGAGTGTACCAGAGTTCAACTCGTCTCTACTGACTAAACTCTGGCTCTAAGTCTAACAACATGGCAGAGGAATTTTGGCTTCATTTCTACAGAACAGAAGTGCACGGAGTCACACTGTCCACCCTCCCCATCAACAGTCACTGACTTTAACATCCAAAGTGTTCGAGCTCGTCGGCCTCATCAATAACTAGCCTTAAAACTATTACTTTAAGGGTTGTAGATCTTTTTAAAAAAGAAAAGAAAGAGGCCACACTATGCATACAGATATTTATTCGCCAGATATATTTATATCTGGATGCACGGTGTGGCCTCTTTGCCTTTTTTCTGAACTGACTATATTTTAGGCCAGCCCTCTCAGAATTAACAAAAACATATTGAGTGAAGCCTGCTCCTACCCTTATGCACTTTGTAGATCTTTTAATAAATATGTCTAAAATAATATTTAAATGATTTAACCGCCATTTAATACAACTGCACTGCTATAGTAGTTGTTAATATGTATTTACATATTTATTATTCTATCTACGTTCACTGGATATGAGCAGTCGCGCGTTCTGATGGGCTACTTCAGGCTTTCAGCTCATATGCCATGGGTAGAGAAAGAGAAAAGAAAAAAACTAGATAGAACTCGACTATCGGCGTCGATGGGGATGCCTCCGCCCGGTAGACTACACGCCTTAAGTTGTGATTTGGGGATGGACATTTGATCTCACAGTAATCTTGACCTGGTGAAATTACTTATTAGCCTTTAAGATATCACGTTCACGAGGTTTCGGGACGGATGCACGCACGGACAGACAGACAACACGAAAATGATGCCTCCTGCACCTTACAGAGGCAGAGGCATAAAAAAAAAAAAAGGACGAGTGTGCGAATGAAACATGAAAGATCGACGACAGTAATGGAAAGAAAGTGAGAAAAGACGTTATGCTATCTACGAAGGAAAGGAAACGCAGGACCAAACTAATAAATATCAGCGCTCAGCGAGCACATCAGTGTGATCAGCTGTTCGTTAAGGTAAACCTGTGCATGCACGCACACATATGGACTTCCTCTGTCTGTCTGCACGAAGTGCGCGATTTCATGCACATTATTTGCTCAGCCACAGAATGGCCTGACATTTTGAGAGATATTACAGAAATAAAAAAATCACAATGACCACATTTCGGAGGGAGCTAAATTTCACAGATTTTATGAACTCGAAAGGCCGTCTCGCTTTAAATCATCTTCAGTGTTTGAAGACTGCCCAAAAAACTTCATCAAATTTAGACTGTGCCATTGCTCGCTTCATGCGGAGATAATTACTCCACCGCACCATGCAGATTAAGACGAGCTGAGATTGGTCAACAGCTTGCCGCCCATTTGATCACTGTGTGTGGAGGATTTTTTTTTTTTTAAATTGGTCACAAGCACATGCTCATTTTTTTATGCTCCGGCTTCCCGCCGCCTCTTCACTGGGGTTGGATTTCAGCAAACGCAGGGATTTGTGGAGGGATTTCCAGAAAAGACGAGATAAAGATGATAAATACATTCGTCACTGTGACAACTGCTAGTAATTTTTTCTTCATCGCTAATGGATTATGTTCGTCAACGACGAGTGTGACGCGCGCCAGTGGGAACCCTGCTCATCCGCGCTGCAGAACTGCTAATACACCACGATGCAATCAGTAGAAAGAGCTTAGGTTTTTGAATTCTGGAACCACTTGGTGGCAACTACTTGAATTTTTGCACAAATGCAGATATAGTGAACTAGAAAAGCACTCAGAGCGCAGACCTCTGCCAAGAATCCTTTTAAAAAAAAATCCTGGATCTAGAAGGTGATCCGGATCACCGCCAAAATTTAATGGATTGTTACTTGTGCCCAGTCACACCTCTGGAAAAAA
>JAPEKM010000007.1:40308512-40321022 GCA_027575975.1 Cathorops multiradiatus
AGATAGATGAGCATTGATACATGAATCCATGGGTTTAGAAGCTCAGGCAACAATTCCATATTTCAATGCAAAATCGCTAGCTGCTAAACTTGGTCTACACAGACTGTGCATTGAATCCATGCAAGCTGTCTCAGCCAGCTGGCAGATTTGCATGTGACATCACAAATCTGGCTCCAGACTCCCTTGGGATTTTTCCAAATGTGTTTTTTTATTTTATATTTTATGCTGTAGACAGATGGCCTTGTGCAAAATTACCCTTCTGGATGAGTGTGTAAAGGCACATACTTTCATATAAAAAACACGAAATTGGTCCAGGATATGCCCTTGAAACTAATACTTTGTTGAAGCACCTTTTGATTTAATTACAGCATTCAGTCTTTTTAGGTACACACCTGCCATCAATTAAAAAGTAAAAGCCATGGTTCACAGAGAGCTTATAAAGCATCAAATTGTTGAAAGCTATCACTCAGGAGAAGGGTACAAAACATTTCCATGGCATTAGATATACCATCAAGCACAGTGAAGACAGTCAGCAAGAAGTGAAGAAAATATGGGACAACAGTGACATTACTGAGAACTGGATGTACAGCCAAAATTGATGAAAAGACAAGACAAAAACTGGTCAAGAGGTTTATAGAAACACTGAAGGAGCTGCAGGAATTTCTGGCAAGTACTGGTTGTGTATTACATGTGACAACAATCTCCCATATTCTCCATATGTCTGGACTATGGGGTAGGGTCGCAAGATGGAAACCTTTTTTCTTACAAAGAAAAACATTCAGGCCCAGCTAAATTTTGCAAAAAAAAAATATCAACTCTCCCAAAAGCATGTGGGAAAATGTATTATGGTTTGATGAAACCAAAGTAAAACTTTTTGGACACAATTCCAGAAGGTATGTTTGGTGCAAAAACAACACTTGGCATCACCAAAAGAACACCATACCTACAGTAAAGCATGGTGGTGGCAGCAGCATGTTTTGGGGTTGTTTCTCTTCAGCTGGAACAGAGGCTTTAGTCAAGGTGGAGGGGAATTATGAACAAAATTGAAATACCAGTCAATTTTGGCCCAAAAGCTTCACGTGTCTGCTAGGAAGATGAAGATGAAGAGGAATTTCATCTTTCAGCATGACAATGACCCCAAGCATACACTGAAATCAACAAAAGAATGGCTTCACCAGAAGAAAATTAAAGTTTTGGAAAGGTCCAGCCAGAGCCCAGACCTAAATCCAATTGAAAATCTGTGGGGTGACCTGAAAAGGGCTGTGCACAAGAGATGCCCTCGCAATCTGACAGATTTGGAGCACTTTTGCAAGGAAGAGTGGGCAAATATTGCCAAGTCTCGATGTGGCAGGCTGATAGACTCCTACCCAAAATGACTGAATGCTGTAATTAAATCAAAAGGTGCTTCAACAAAGTACAGTATTAGTTTAAGGGTGTGCACACTTGTGCAACCAGCTTATTGTATGTTTTTCTTTTAATGTTATTCCCCTAAGAGATCTGTTTTCAGTTGAATTATACAGGTTATACTGTAGGTCACATTAAAGGTGGGAAAAGTTTTGAAATTATTTGTGGTCTCTTTTTTTTTTTTTAAATCAGACAAACCTATCATTTTAACAGGGTGTGTACACTTTATATCCACTGTGTGTGTGTGTGTGTGTGAGAAAGAGAGAGAGAGAGAGAGAGTTTCATATTTTAGATTCTTCAAGCTCGCCACCTTGACAGTATTGCACACTACTGGCATTATCTTAACTAGCTTCAGGAGTTAGTCACCTGTAATTCTTTTCAATTAACAGGTGTGCCTTGTCGAAAGTTAAATTGTGGAATATCTTGACTTTTTCATGCATTTGAAACCATCAAACTGTAAATAGTAAAGAATAAAAATCCAGTAAATAGCCTTATTTGACAACTGGAGTAATCTGTATAATTTCAAGAACTGCTCAACTAAATACAGACAAATTACAGTACATTGTTACATTAAGAAATTAATTGTCTTTTAATGAATAAAAATAAAAAAATAGCATTGAATTAGGAGGTGTGTCCAGATTTTTGACTGGTATTGAATACCACCTCAAGCTCCTTAAACCATGGAGAGAGGAGGTGCCTATGGCACTGGCAGTGGTGGTTCCTGAGAGGGAGGAGCTGGGATGAGAGTTAAGTCCAAAAAGTGCAACCCAATACACCCTGGTCCCCTGTGGAGACCACCTCTTGTCATCTCAGAGTACATAGGCTGCAAGAGAAATTTTTTGATGTATTGTCTCTATGCAGCAAAACCTCACAGAGCATCAAGACACCTCCATGTGTGTGTGTGTGTGTGTGTGTTTTGTGGCCACCCATACCACTTAACTGAACACGCACACAAAAAAAATGTTATTCAGGATGAACTGAAGGCTATTCCTTGGGGTTATTCAAGGAGTGCCATTTTGACTGGACCAGCCTGGTGGTCTTGGTACTCAGGTCTGATGGAGCAGTGCTTTTCTGTGTGGAGTTTCAAAAAGTCAATGTGGTATCTAAATTTGATGCAACTCGATGCCTCAGATTGATGAACTGTTCAGTTGGTTCAGTGCAGCTCGCTTTTATTCAACACTGGGTTTAACCAAGGGATACTAGCAGATCCCCTACAATCCAATATCCCAAGAAAAAAAAACAGACTTTTCCACTAATTTGTCACCCTTTCCTTTATGTTATTTGGAGCTCCAGTGATGTTTCAAATCTTCCACCCACACAATGCATATGCTGTTGCCTATTTAGGTTCCATCATTTACAGTAGTGAATGTTTGTGGCATTTACAAACATCTGAAGCCTGTCCTGAGATCCATAAGATGAGTGGGACTCAGTCAAGTCACTTTATTTATATAGTGCTTTTAACAACAGACATTGTTGAAAATCAGCTTTACAGAAAAGACTTTAAACATATGAAGTAATTTTATCCCTAATTCATTTATTTATACCTGATGAGCAAGCCTGGGTGATGGGGAGAAGGAAAAACTCAGATTACATGAGGAAGAAACTTTTCGATGAACCAGACTCAAAAGGGAACCCATCCTCATTTTGGTGATAACCATTCATGATGATAAATAACTTGTTTCAATAAATGTGTCCAATATAGTCACAAAGTACAATTGGGAAAACAGCAAATTTATGATAGTATTAGCATGAAATCTACTCTGAAATTATCAAGAAGGAGATTTGTCACATGTACATTCAAGCACAGTAAAATTCGTCCTCTGGGTAATTCTGCCCCAAATCACCAGATGTAGAAAAATGTTTGCCACTGACCATCTCAGATTTGTAAAGAAGTCTCAGTTTCGCTTTTTGCCGTTTTGTGATCTCAGATTTACTTCATACTTTCTGGAAATTTTGTCAGTGTGTCCAATAAATAGTGTAGAAAATTTTAGGCTTGTACCTTCATTAGTTTCTGAGAAATAGGGGCTTAAAAAAGGGGGCGTGGTCCCAATTTCATTGTTGCAATGCGTGCTACAGAAAATGGAGCTAAATTCCATAAGTCATTACTTTTAAACTATTCTTGCAAGATGCATGAAATTTTCAAGGATTGTTCTTCAATGCCAGATGCCGTTAAATACTAAAATGGCAAATATTGAACTATGAACTTTCTAAGTTATGGCTTGCTGAAAATCATAAAAAAAATGTGCTTTGGAGCAACTTTGATGCCCCATATCTCCACATTAAAGCACAACAGATCTTTCACATTTTCTTATTTATTACTCATGTTATAGTACTCTTTACGCAACTAGGTATGTGTTCAAAAGAAATCAAACTTTCTGATTTATTAGGCTTTAAAAATAAAAAAATAAACATTTTGCACCGATAATTCAAATGCATATTCCAAATGTATGACAAGGTCTACCATAAAAACAATTATACCAATGGAAAGAGCTTGTTTTGATTAGCAAATCCACAAAATATGAAGTTGGTACCCTAAACCAAACTATAAATATTAAGGTATCAAGTACAGCATGTTTTACGATAGACGGAAATGCTGTTTTAAGGCATATAATCTACTAGCAGACAAACTCGCAAAACACCATTTCATTGACAAACACCAGAGTGGATATTTGAAGAATCTGAAGGAAAATCTGTCAGCAGATGAATGTATTATGCTTTTGGATTTTGCCAAAAACCATTCATTCTGTGTACAGGATTCTGCCCACTGGGACAACAGCCAATGCACTCTTCATCCATTTGCAGTGTACATTAGAGCAAATAATGAAGATGGTACAAAAGTAACCAAATGCATCTCTATCTGCATAATAAGTGACTTCCAAGAGGATATCATCTACTTTTTTCCTAACTTCTTTAACCTGGTTAAGTATTACTGGATCTTGTGTCTGTTTATGCTGGTGTTCCAGTTCTTTTAATTCTTCAATTTGTTTCTGGTAGGTTTCTAACCTGGCTTTTTTATCAAAAGATGTGTATGAAATCAGCTTCCCCCTTATTACAGCTTTTTGGGCATCCCATAAGATTGTTGGGTCAACCTCCCCATTATCATTTTCTTCCCTGTATCTAATTATTTCCCCTTTTAATTCCTCAACTAATCCCTTATTGTTCAGTATACCTTCGTTAAGTCTCCATACCGTGTTGTTCAGATTAATTTCTAGGTAAATTGCACCGTGATCTGATGTATCAGTTACCCCGATCCTGCACTCCTTCACTTTGTGTATATCTCCCTTATTCATTAGAAAATAATCAATTCTGGAATACATTGCATGAGGGACCGAGTAGTGGGTATAATCCCGATCAACTGGGTGAATTGTCAGCAACTTCCTTAATCAATTCAAACTTCATTGCGTTAGCAGTTAGTATTGCCACACCCCTCTTATGATTTTGTCCAAAGGAACTGAAAAATGAATTCCTGTAGCCTAACTTCTTAAACTTTTCATGCTTCTCTCGTGATGTGTGTCTCCTGTAAAAATAATCTGCATCTTGTCTCTTCTAAACTTAGTTAAAGCTTTACCTCTTTATTATTCAGGCCATTGATATTCAGCGACACCACCTTTATATCACTATAATGCATTGTTTATAACCCTCGAAGTGGTTCCTAATTCCTCCACTGTAATATTATCCACCCGCAGTTTCCTATGAACAAAGTAAGAACAAACACCGCAACTTAAACTGAACTCCCAAGCAAATAAGGACCGTATTCCCCCTCGGTCCTGCCTCCCTGTTGGTGGGAGTGAGGGATGAGCTTTTGTGCGCAAAGGGCCCCCCCTAGTGATTTGGGGTAAACCTGAAGTAGGTCTTCCCATCCTACTAGATAAGTCCAACGATCAGCAGTATTGTAGTTCACCTTATCGATTCTTATGTAAACATGAGAGAAGTCTTGTGCTTCCGGGGGAGAGGGAGGATTTTAAAATTCCCCATTTTGAGTCTGTTTCAGTGGAACCCTTTTTGGCATACTCTTAAACAGTCTAGTACAGAAATAAAATAACAATCACAACACAAGTTAACTATAAATCAGATAGTCCTCCTTCAGTAATATCAGAATAAACTGGTTATCTGACCAGTCTCAGTGCCTCTGTTTCCTCGCCCTGCTGCTGGAACAGTTAAACTAAAAACAGGAGGCATTGAGTTCTTCTGGGTTCACTGTGAATTTTCCCCCTTATCGTTCTCATTTTTCAAAAGTTTTTTTTTTTCTTTTTCATCTTTTAAACTCTTGCAGCCTTTCCCTCGCCCGACTCCCTGCTTCCCGGCGCTCCTCCTGGGCGGTGGTCTACACGCGTTGCCATGTAGAGGCTCTCAGGATGCGCTCCTCCAGTGGGGGGCTGCTGCTGCGCTCCTTCGGTACCTCAAGCCCTCTGTTCCTCATCTCGCACTGCTTCTTCAGCGTCTCCATCACCTCCATAGGATAATCGTGGTCGAAAAATGTCTCCCCTCGATTTGTATTCTCTCCTTCCAGGCTTTAGACAGAATATTTTCTTTGGTCTCGTATTTCAGGAAGTTGACCACTATGGACCTCGGGGTTGCTCCCGGTGGCGGTTTCTTCCAGAGGCTTCTGTGTGCCTGCTGTATATGCAGTTCAGTCCCCTTCGGTATCGCGAGCTCCTGGCGTAGGAGCCCGTCCACCAGCTCTGGCACAAATTCGTTGTCCTGTTCTGCCACGTTATAAACTCTCAGATCTTCCGTGTCCTTCCACTTCAGTCAACTTCTCTTGCAATTTCATTTGCTGTTTAATAGGGTAACAATGGCTTCTTTTGCAACCATGTTCCACTCCTCCAGCTCTGAAATCCGTTCTTGGGACTCCGTGATCTCTTTTCGCTGCTGCTGTATTTCCGCGATGTTTTCTGCCATTTTGCGTGTCGTTTCCTCCTTGAAGCCAGCAAACTCCTTTCTCACCTCTTCTTTAAATTCATCTTTTAATTTTGAGAGGTCCTCTTTCATTTCCCTCTTGAGTTCTCGTATTTCCTTCGTGATACTCGAGAGGCCCTCTAGTACCGAGCGGAGTTGTTTAGGGTCAGGGTCGCCATTATCGTCATCGGCTAACTCCTCTTCAAACTCGTCTTCTTGGTCTTTGGATATCATTTTTTTCCTTGAACTTCTTTGTTTTCATCCCCCACTCATTTCGTGTCAATGTAGAAACTGTATTTTCAGTCCTTTCATATTTTTTGGGGGGAATTATTGTTTAATCGACTCAGGAGCTCTGCCCTGTGCTGCCATCTTCCGAGCCACTATTTTGAATTCTCTCTATTAACCATTTTAATAATTACGTGATAACATTGAAGAAATTTGCAGAAAACCACCAGTTCATTTTCTCATAAACCAGCGCTGACGTAGGATTCAGAAGGAGGCAGCCCGCACGTGATGTCACGAAAATCAATGTTTGACGGAAAATCCAAGTGGCAAGTTTTTACAGAGGCAGACGAATTCGCCTCAAATGGCTTGATTTCAGTTGAATTTTTCTGGTATTGCGCAAGGTAAAAAAAATTGCAGAGAATACAGAATGTTACAGATATTTGACCAAAGTTTAATATAAAATAGGAGAATTACATTGATCTTGCTCCTGAATTTACCCGTGATATGCTCTTTAACAAATCCAACTCAACAGGCAAAATCATAAGTGAACAGGATAGGGTCAGGCGATCAGAAAACAACTTGTAACAGGCAATAACTAATTGCAGAACCAGAAAACAAGATCATAAACCAGGTAGACTATGACAGATCGTAAAGCTTGTTACAGACAAGTAATAAAACACTCAACATACTGTATACTTCACAGTTTGAGAGCAGAAACGAGAGTTCTTATTGTGTGTGTGTGTGTGTGTGTGTGTGTGTGTGTGAGAGAGAATCCAGGTGACTGATCAGTAATCAGCTGAACTTGAACACGTGTGACGTGAATTGGGGTCCATGGCGGCCATGTTTGTAGACTTCATGGTGTTATGAGACGTGGAGTTCAATGCTGAATACAGCATAGACATAACAATCCCATATTAAGCACAACATGACGATTAAAATTTAAGAATAAGGGATTTTTCCCCATTGCTATACATTTCACACTGATTTCTGCCATATCAGTATGCGACTTTTTACCTGATAATGTGCCTGCGCCTGCTGGGGTGAGTTGAGTGTGACGTTGCACAGTTTGCAGTACAAAGGTCTACACAGCTCCTCCAGTGCAGTGTCCTGTTCGCTGCCAGGTGCTTGGAACTCGTTCTCAGGCGGTATGGGGCTGGAACCAGGGGGTGCTGTGATGGCAGGGTCTGGGAACAGCTGGAGGTGAGGGGGAAGTTTAGCAGAGAGGGGACTGCAAAGGGGGAAAGTGAGAGAGTCTGGTGGCATCAGAACAGGTGCTGGGCCAAGAGTTTGGGCAGGAGATACAGGCTGGAAGGGCTGAGGCTGCTGCTGACCCATTAGGTTCAGAGGAGGCTTCAGAACACATTCTGGACCTGAAAGGGAACATTCAAATCAAGACTAAGTTCAAAAGGTAGAAACTGATCATTCTGTCATTTTTTCATGTGTCGATTTATCCTGGTCAGTGCTGCAGTGAATCTGGAGCCGATCCTGAAATGACTAGGCATGAGATACACCACACACCTACCTAATGGGCAATTTAGCCCACTGCCACATTCTGGTATGCTTTTGTGAAGTGGGAGGAAACTGTCGAACACAGAGGAACGCAACATGGACATGGGGAGAACATGAGACACTCAGGCAGACAGTAATGCTAGCTCAGGAGTGAACCAGGGACCCTGGAGCTGCAAGACAGCACAGCTACCCTCTGTACTAACATGCCAGCAAAGATAGAAACTACAGAGGAAAAATGATTACTGGCCTTCACATCCCTTTTCTACTTGAATGATATTTTGTCTTGACTTGCAGGGTCCAAACTGATAAAAACCTATACTAATTACATTTTTTTCTAATTCTGTTTGCCAGACACGACTATTATCTTAAGTGATTTTTTTAACCAAATACATAGAAGACTATAAATAATTGAGTCAGACATGGGTTGTTAAACACATAAATTAAAGGTACTGTAATCTTTGTTCCTCAAAGACTAAGCTTTTCTTGGATACTGAGTCAATCAATCAAACAATCACCTGTGTTATATAATTTTTTTTTTTTACCTCATTACTAGCCCTAAATTAACCCCATCCCAACTTTTTTGGAACGTGCTGCAGACCTGAAATGCAGGAATGGATGGATATTAACAAATTAAATAAAGCGTTCAGATAAAACATGAAATATCTTGGGTTCATACTGTTTGCAATGGAATACAAGTCAAAGTAAATTTAGAGGTCACCATTTTCTTATTTTAATTTGCATTTTCCATACTGTCCCAACTTTTTCATATTTGGGGTTGTAACTTGCCAAGGCCTCTTAACTTCCTGTTAAACATCATAATTGACTACAGCTGGTAACTTCATTATGCCAACATAAAAAGGATTTGTTTGACAGCACTCACTGGACTGATCAATACACAGTACAGTGGGAAAGTCCAAGGAGCTCAGTGCAGATTTGAGAAAGAAGATTATAGATTTAAACAACTCAGGAATGTCTCTTGGAGCTATTTCTAAAGAACTGCAGATTCCCAAAGCATCAGTTCAAACAACTGTATGTAAGTATAAGTTATTGGAGGCGTAGCCACTCTGCCAGACACTTTGCTGGAAGTAGAACGAAACTGTCACCTTCAAGCTCGATGAAGATTTGCAGCTGACCACATGGACAAAGAAAAAAACCTTCTAGAGGAACATTTTATGGTCAGATGAGACAAAGATTGAGTTGTTTGGCCACAATCACCAGAGTTTAAATGGCAACACTACCAACTGTTAAGCATGGTGGTGGTAGCATCATGCTCTGGAGCTGTTTTGCTGCCAGTGGAACTGGTGCACTGCACACAGTGGGTGGAATAATGAAGGAGGACTACCTAAGAATTATTCAGCATAACCTCAAACCATCAGCAATATGGACACAACTGGATGTTCCAACAGGACATACACATCAAAGCTGGTTGTGGAATGGATAAAGCAGGCTAATATTAAGCTTAAAACAAGCCCTGATGTCAATCTGAATGAAACACACAGATTTAACTCAACTCTACCAAGTCTGCCAAGAAAAGTGGCCACATATCCAACCAGAAATCTGCAAGAAGCTTGTTGCAAAAAACTGTCAAAAGTGTCTGTTCAAGGTGGAACTTCTTTAGGGATATTTAACCCTCATATTTCATAGGCATCAAAACTATGAAATAATATATGGAACACAGATGGAATTATGTGGCAAACAAAAAAGTGTTAAAAACAAAATATGTTTTACATTTTAGATTATTCAAAGTAGCCAGTGTTTACCTTGATGACGCTTTGCACACTATTAGCATTATCTTAACCAGCTTCATGAGGTCATCACCTGGAATGCTTTTCAACCAACAGGTGCCTCGTCAAAAGTTAATTAGTGCAATTTCTTGTCTTCTTAATGTGTTTGAGATCAAACGGTAAACAGTAAATAATAAAAATATAGTAAATAGCCCTATTCCACAACTATAGTAATCCATATTATGTTAAGAACCGACTCAACTAAGTAAAGAGAAATGACATCCATCATTACTTTAAGATGTGAAGAGACTTAATTAAAAAAAAAAAGCACACCATTGAATTAGAAGGCGTGTCCAAACTTTTAACTGGTACTTACTTTATATATATATATATATATATATGTGTGTGTGTGTGTGTGTATATATAAGATAGGACTGAGCCAACTTTGAAGTTCTTATTCCTCTTCTTATTATTACTATTACAAACTGAAAACCCCTCTTGATAGTAGATCAGAGTCTTTGAGTCTGCTGAATGCAACGGAGTACAGAAAGTGAGCCTTGCCTAGCAGAGCATACTGAACTCTAACAGTTCTGGCAATTCAGTGAGAGATAAGGCCTCCATATTCAGCCCTCCAGTTACTTGATTGTGAATCTTTTTTGCATCTCTCCTTGCAGATATGATCAAAGCTACTCATGCTTGCTTCATTCAATATTTTTGTCTCTGGTTGTAGTCCATGTTATTCTACAAAATATGCAACCGTGTGTTTGGGGAGAGTGGGACTGGAAGGCCAACTGCTGCACTGTTGCTGTCCTGTGTATCCACTGTATCTGTTCCAATGGACTCCTGACAACAGTGACTGAGTCGACTAAAATAGCCCCAGAGTATAAAGCATTATTTGCTTCAAGTCCAGTGGACAGAGAATGTGTCCGTGTCAAAAGAGCTTGATGCCAGGAATAAATATAACAAAAGGAAAAAAAAACACTTGACTAAGTTACCTGAAAATCCCCGTATGAATTTGAATAACCATGACTTTGGAAGACTATTTGTGGTTCTGATTTAAGCTTTCTGTTTACAGGAGTGAAACAAACCACGCTAAACTGATTCCTGTTACTGTACTCTGCCATGTCAGAGGCCCAGTGTGATACTGTACCTGTACTGTAATTCATCAGAGAATACAAACCCAGAAACTGGCCCAAAGTGATCTATGCTGCCATGATTCAAGGTAAGACGTTACCTTTTTTTGAGGTCGTAGTGAGCCAGGTTGCAGAAAAGACCTTAATTTACAGACAAAAACTGCAGGTGCAACAACACAAATAAGAGAGGTCGTGAAAAATCTTTAATTCAGTGAAAGGCCGTGGCTTTAGGCATCTATAATGCAAAGTGCAATGAGTACACGAGAAGGTAAAGGTAGAAAGCACCTGACACTGGAGCTTGTCTTACAGAACATTCGAAAGATATTTGTTTCCAGTTTGTGTTTCGGACAACAACCAGTATTATGGCAACACAAACAGATCCCATCCATTAATGCAAGGAAAGCAGCATGATCTAGTTGTATGTCACTGTCATGACTAGATCAATGTCACTATTGCAAAAGTCTGCAAGCCAATGTGTAACAACATCTCAAAGCTATGGGTATAAAACTGAACGTTTTATCTTACTCAGTCACAATCGGAATGATCTCTGCAGCAGGGTCACAAGTTACATGGAACTTGCAGAGTGTAACTTTGATCCTGGAGCAAAATCTAGGGATCAGACAGAAATTCTTTGGTCAAATCCCATGCACGGGACACAAATCTTCTTTTAATTTCATACTGCATTTTGGATACATTACATATATTAAGGGCGGCACGGTGGTGTAGTGGTTAGCACTGTTGCCTCACAGCAAGAAGGTCCTGGGTTCGAACCCAGCGGCCGACGAAGGCCTTTCTGTGTGGAGTTTGCATGTTCTCCCTGTGTCTGCGTGGGTTTCCTCCAATAGTACAAAGATATGCAGGTTAGGTTAATTGGTGGCTCTAAATTAACCGTGAGTCTGAATAGTTGTTTTTGTCTATGCATGTGTCAGCCCTGCGATGAGCTGACGACTTGTCCAGGGTGTAAGAAAGACAGCAAGCACACTTGTAAAATTCCTCTCTGCATTTAACCCATCTGAAGCAGTGCACACACACACACATATACCCAGAGCAGTGGGCAGCCATGCTAACAGCTCAGCCCAAGGCCGCCCCACATTAACCTAACTGCATGTCTTTAGACTGTGGGGGAAACCCACGCAGACACAGGGAGAACATGTATACTCCACACAGAAAGGCCCTCGCCGGCTGCTGGGCTCGAACCCAGAACCTTCTTGCTGTGAGGTGACCGGGCTAGCCACTACATCACCATGCCTCTTGCCCATGGGATAGGCTCCAGCTTGGCCGCTGTGACCCTACACAGGATAAGCGGTTACAGATAAAACAAACATATAAGACATCCTATCGGAATATTTGCGAACCCTGTACCACCTGGCCTGATTGTGTTATTCGGCTATGATTGTGATGTTAATACGGACATGAACCTGATCATTGTTGTGATGATTACAATATTAATCTTGATCTGCCAAGTAGGGCGGCACAGTGGTGTAGTGGTTAGCGCTGTTGCCACAGAGCAAGAAGGTCCGGGTTTGAGCCCCGTGGCCAGCGAGGGCCTTTCTGTGTGGAGTTTGCATGTTCTCCCCATGGGTTTCCTCCGGGTGCTCCGGTTTCCCCCACAGTCC
>JAPEKM010000007.1:40415797-40431224 GCA_027575975.1 Cathorops multiradiatus
GCTTACACAAACAAAAACATTGCTGGGAGCATAGACAGCATGCCGAGCCACTGCACGAAGGTGCGAGGGCCCATCATTGCCGCTTGCGGCTTTAATTGTGTTTGACATCTTAGACTATTATTCGAACAATACTATACAACCTGGATTGCAAAAAGGTTGGGAAGCTGTCTAAGAAGTAAATAAAAGAACAGAATGTAGTGATTTGCAAATCCTTTTCAACCTAAAGGTGAATAAAAAATTAGAATATTGTGAAAAAGTGCAACGTATTCCATCAGTTATTTAAGAAAATGAAAATTTAATATACTCTAGACTCATTGCACATTAACTAAAATGTTTCAAGCATTTTCCTATTTTACTTTCAATAATTATGGCCTATAGCACACAAAAAAAATCTCAAAGTATTACAATATTTCATTTCAAGTTTGAGTAAAAGACTACTGAAACAGTATACATTTCTTGGTCTAGTTCATTACACACAATCACAATCATGGGGAAGACTTCTGACTTGACAGCTATCCAGAAGATGATCAAAACCATCCACAAGGAGGGTAAGCCACAGAAGGTCATTGCTGAGAAGGCTGGCTGGAAAAGATGCACAAGCAACAGAGATTTCCACAGCCTTGAAAGGACTGTCAAGCAAAGTCAATTCAAGAACTTAGGAGAGCTTCACAAGGACTTGACTGGGGCTGATGTCAGTGCATCAAGAGCCATCATGCACAGACATCTTCAGGAAAGGGGCTACAACTGTCACACTGCTAATATCAAACCTCTCCTGAATCAGAAACATCAGAAGCATCTTACCTGGGCTAACAAGAGAAAGAACTGGACTGTTGCTCAGTGGTCCAAAGTTCTCTCTTCAGATGAAAGTAAATTTTGCATTTCACTTGGAAATCAAGGTCCTAGAGTTTGGAGGAAGAGCAGAGAGGCACAGAATCCAAGTTGTTTGAAGTCCAGTGTGAAGTTTACACAGTCTGTGATGATTTGGGGTGCCATGTCATCTGCTGGTGTTGGTCCATTGTGTCAGCCGCTGTGCAGGACTGATCAACAGTTACAGGAAATGTTTAGTTGCAGTTATTGCTGCACAAGGGGGTCACACCAGATCCATTCATCCATCGTCTGTAGCCAGTTATCCTGTTCTATAGGGCTGCAGATAAGTTGGAGCCTATCCCAGCTGACTATCAGCAAGAGGCGGGGTACACCCTGGACAAGTCGGTAGGTTACCACAGAGGTGACACAGAGACAAATAACCATTTCACACTCACACCTACGGTCAATTTAGAGCCACCAATTAACCTAACCTGCATGTCTATGGACTGTGGGGGTATGTGGCAGTGGGGGCATGGCCAAGCAGCAGTCTGTGAATGGAGGGCGGGGTCGGGGAAGGTAAGTGGCCAAGTCATTACACCTGCTGTTAATTAATGTGTGTGTGTGTTACACAGCGGGAACATAAAAGGAGAGAGAGCGAGAGAGAGAGCAGAGAAAAGGGGCTCTCTCCCCGACCACAATGCATGAGTGAGTGAGTGAGTGAGTGAAAGAAAGCTGAAAAGCTAAATAAAGTGTTTTGTGTAAACATCAACTCTCGCCTGCCGTGCTTCTGTGCTCCACCCACATCAGGAACTGTTACAGTGGTGCCGAAACCTGGGAAGCACAGAAGGGAACCACCCCATGGATTCCTCCCCATTTGAAGAGCTCATCCTTGCCCTCGCTACTGCCCAGCAGAACCAGCATCAAGCACTGATCACCCTCCGAAAGGAACAGGAGCAACGCTTCAAAGCCTTGATACTGGTCCAGTAGGAAGATCGCCAGGCGTTCCGGCACCTGCTCGTGTCAGCAGGGGCGTCGGCCACTGCTGCCTGCACCCTCACGAAGATGGGACCGCAAGACAATCCAGAAGCGTTCCTCGCCTTCTTCGAGCAAGTAGCTGAGGCGTGGGGGTGGCCGCTGGAGTAGTGCATGGTGCGCCTCCTTCCACTCCTAACTGGTGAGGTACAGCTCACAGCGCAGCAGCTCCCTGCTGACCGCCGATTGGTGTATGCTGACCTGAGGAAAGCCATCCTGCAGCGGCTCGGCCGCTCCCTGGAACAACACTGCCAGCGCTTCCAGATGCTGGCATTGGAGGAGGTCAGCCGGCTGGCCGTTTGCATTCAACCAGCAACTCCGGAACATCTGCCGGCAGTGGCTGAGAGCGGAATACCGCGAAGCCAACGAGATCATCGATCTGGTGGCACTGGAACAGTTTATATCTCGCCTTCCAGAAGGAATGGAGAAATGGGTCCAGTGTCATCGCCTGGTGTCACTGGAACGAGCCATCGAGCTGGCGGAGGACCATCTGGAGGCGGGTCCAACAGCAAGCAGATGAGGCATCTACCCTTGCTTCTCTTCTCTCTCTCTCCCCCCGTCTCTTGTCCCCCTCCTCATCCCGTTCCCCTGACCATGGAGGCGGTGGCTGGCTCCTCTCCAGCCAGCCCGTCATACCCGTGGTGTCCTCCCATCTCCCTCTTCTGTGTTGTTTCCTCCTCAGGTGAGTGACACCCATAACACCAGTGCAGAGTGAAAGCCTGGGCTAGTGTGCTGGCGCAGTGGGGAATCATTGCATCTCCAGAGTTAGAACTCTGCAAGGGAGGTGGGAGCTTCAATCCAGATTCCCGAGGCACCAGAAACCACCCCTGATCGGGCCAGAACGTATCGCATACTGGTAAGTATTCAAGGGGATACATATCATGCTTTGGTGGATTCCGGTTGTAAATCAGACCTCAATTCACCAACGCCTGGTGCAAGGTGAGGCATTGGGGGGAGCACAAGCGGTGAAAGTGTAGTGTGTGCACAGGGATGTTCACAATTATCCCTTAATGTCTGTCCATATGCTATTCCAGGGCCAAATGCATAGAGTAAAGGCGGCGGTTAGTCCTCGTCTCACCCACTCTCCACGTTGATTTTGGGTACTGATTGGCCGGGGTTTAAAAAACTGATGGAATATTTAACACGTAGTGGGTCTTGCACTAGTAGGTCACAGGAAGATCCCGGTGTGGCATTGACTGGAGATGCCGTCACTGAGCCGTCTACGTCAACACTGTATCACAGTGAGGAGCAGCCCGCTCCTCCTCCCTCTCTCAGGGATTCCAATGGGGCTTTCCCGTTAGAGCACTTGCAAGAGAAGACTCTGCGGCATGCGTTTGACCAAATGAGAGTAATCGATGGTCAAACTCTTCAGCCAAGCACGGCACTGACCTTCCCCTATTTTTCTATTATTAAAGATAGATTGTACCGAGTGATGCAGGACACTCAAACTAATGAACGAATAACCCAGTTGTTAATCCCAAAAAACTGTAGGGAACTTGTATTCCATGCCGCTCACTTTAATCCCATGGCTGGACACTTAGGGCAAGATAAAAAACACTAGCCTGAATAATGGCCCGGTTCTATTGGCCAGGGATTTGCGGGGATGTCCGTCAGTGGTGTGCAGCACACCGTGAATGCCAATTAGTAAATCCCGTGGCCACTCCAAAAGCGCCGATACGCCCTCTTCCTCTAATCAAGACCCCGGTTTGAGCGAATTGGGATGGATCTTGTCGGGCCATTAGATTGGTCAGCACAGGGATATTGCTTTATTTTAATTCTAGTGGACTATGCAACGTGATATCCGGAAGCAGTGCCTCTGCACAATATCTCAGCACGCAGTATTGCGGAAGCGCTCTTCCACTTTATCTCCCGGGTCGGGATTCCGAAAGAAATCCTGACAGACCAAGGCACCTTGTTTATGTCACACACACTGCACGAACTGTATGGGTTACTGGGGATTAAGTCCATCCATACCAGTGTCTATCGCCCACAAATGGATGGCTTTGTAGAGCTATTTAACCAAACACTCAAGAACATAATCCAGAAATTCATAGGTGAAAATGCATGTAATTGGGATAAGTGGCTCAAGCCCGTTATTCGCAGTAAGAGAGGTCCCGCAAGCCTCCGCTGGGTTTTCTCCGTTTGAATTATTATATGGGCATAAGCCGCATGGCATTCTGGACATACTACGGGAAAATTGGGAAGAGGGACCCTCACCTAGTAAAAATGAAATCCAGTACGTTATTGACCTGTGTGCAAAACTCCACACCCTCACGCACCTAACCCAGGGGAATTTGCGGCAGGCACAAGAATGTCAAAGCCGGCTGTATGACAGGGGCACGCACCCTAGAGAGTTCATGCTGGGAGACAAAGTGCTCGTATTATTGCCCACGTCGAGTTCTAAATTAGTTACCACATGGCAAGGGCCCTTCGAGGTCACACAGTGAGTCGGGGACGTCGACTATGAGGCGAGGTGAACGGATAGGGGCAGGGCACTGCAAATCTACCGCCTCAACCTTTTAAAATGCTGGAATGAGGGGGTCCTCGTGGCGTTGGCGTCGGTAGTCCCGGAGAAGGCAGAGTTGGGCCGGAGGTGAAAACAATAATATCTCAGACCACCTCTCACCGGCCCAACTCATGCAGGTAGCCCAGTTGAAAAGGTATTTTCCAACATGTTCTTGCTCCTCCCTGGTTGTACCCACCTCATAGAACGCCACATTGAAATGCCCCTGAGAGTGGTAGTGCGTAGCAGCCCTTCCCGCTTGCCCGAACACAAGAAAAAGGTGGTTTGAAACGAACTCGATGCCATGCTTGAAATGGGCATAATTGAGGAGCCCCACACTGACTGCAGCAGCCCAGTGGTCCCAGTTCCCAAGACTGATGGGTTGGTCCGGTTCTGTGTGGACTATAGGAAGGTCAATGCAGTGTCTAAATTTGATGCACATCCAATGCCTCACATTCATGAGTTGCTTGATTGGTTAGGCACTGCTCACTTTTATTCGACACTAGATCTAACAAAGGGATATTGGCAGATCCCCTTGACTCCTCTATCCCGAGAGAAAACTGCCTTTTCCACACTGTTTGGTTTACACCAATTTGTCACACTCTCTTTTGGGTTGTTTTGGGCGCCCACTACGTTCCGGCGGCTTATGGACAGGGTCCTCCGCCCTCATGCTGCCTACGCAGCAGCCTATCTAGATGACATCATAATCTACAGTCATGATTGGCCTTGGAACACCTGAGGGCCGTTCTAAAGTCGCTGAGGTGAGCGGGCCTCACAGCTAACCTGAAAAAGTGTGTGATTGGGCAGGTGGAAGTACAGTATCTGGGGTTCCACTTGGGCCATGGGCAAGTGCGTCCCCAAATTAACAAGCCTGCAGCGATTGTGGCCTACCCAAGGCCCAAGACCAAAAAAGAGGCGAGACGGTTCTTGGGGCTGGCTGGCTGGCTATTATCGTAGGTTTCTACCTAATTATTCGCTTGTCACCAGCCCGCTAACCAATCACACTACAAAGGGGGCTCCAGATCTGGTCCAGTGGATGGAACAGTGCAAACAGGCCTTCTCGGAGGTAAAAGCTGCATTGTGTGGGGGGCCACTTTTACACTCCCCTGACTTCTCTCTCCCCTTTATTTTACAGACTGATGCATCAGACAGAGGGCTGGGGGCTGTTTTGTCCCAAGAGGTGGAGGAGCGCCCTGTGCTGTACATCAGCTGGAAACCGTCGATGCGCGAAAGCAAGTGCAGCGCAATCGAGAAGGAATGTTTCGCCATCAAGTGGGTGGTCTTCACCCTCCGATACCACCTGCTGGGGCGCCCTTTCACTCTCTGTTCGGACCACATGCCCCTCCAGTGGCTCCACCACATGAAGGATGCCAATGCACAGATCACCCGTTAGTATCTTGCCCTCCAGCCATTTAAGTTAAAGGCGATCCACAGGCCAGGAGCACAGATGGTGGTGGCAGACTTCCTGTCCCATCGGGGGGTCAGCTTCAGGGGGGGTGGGGCGGGGAAGGTAAGTGGATAAATCATTCCACATGCTGTCAATTAATGTGTGTGTGTGTGTGTGTGTGTGTGTGTGTGTGTGTGTGTGTGTGTGTTTTTTTTTTTTTTACAGGGATGGAGCATAAAAGGAGAGAGAGAGCAGAGGAAAGGAGCTCTCTCCCTGACCACAACGCATATGTGAGTGAAGGAGTGAGTGAAAGCAAGCTGAAAAGCAAGCTGAAGCTCAATAAAGTGTTTTGTGTAAACATCAACTCTCTCCTACCATGCTTCTGTGCTCCACCCACATCAGGAACTGTTACAATATACATAAGGTTATTTTTTTTATTATGTTTTGCCAACTACAATCCCTTTTTAATAAAAGGGCAACAGGTAAACTTTTCAGTGATTCAGGAGCAGAGAGGCTAAGAGCATACAATAATATTTATATTGAGTGATACATTCAAGAATCATAGCTCCAGTCTTTTGGATCTGAGTTTCTTGTTCATTATTCATGTGATTACAGCATTCACATGACCAATACTATTACAGGAGATGAGAGGAGAGCTTGATAATATTAGTTGTTTCACCAGAACACTTCCATAGTTAGCTGTGTGCAATGTAGTTACTGAATGGATGCTTAATTTGCCTTTCCATTGGAATGGCTTCATACACTATGGATCTTCAGAGATGAGATAGGCTAAAGTAAATAACTATCAAACATTATCATCTCATTATCTTGCACCCTTTTCCTGTTCTACAGGGTTGCAGGCAAGCTGGAGCCTATCCCAGCTGACTATGGACAAAAAGTGGGGTACACCCTGAACAAGTCGCCAAGTCATCACAGGGCTGACACACAGACAACCATTCACACTCACATTCACACCTACGGTCAATTTAGAGTCACCAGTTAACCTAACCTGCATGTCTTTGGACTGTGGGGGAAACCGGAGCAACCAGAGGAAGCCCACGCGGACACGGGGAGAACATGCAAACTCTGCACAGAAATGCCCTTGTTGGCCATGGGGCTCGAACCCAGACCTTCTTGCTGTGAGGTGACAGTGCTAACCACTACACCACCGTGCCGCCCAGCTATCAAACAATGATGAGAATAATATTTTTAGTGATCGGTGCAGTGCTCTCATTTGTAGGCAATTGAAGTAATCAGTCATTTCAACCCAACACAAACTCAATAGGCTGTGGGCCAAAAGGTTGCTTCAGAGCTTAACAGAAGAAGAAGAACTTTTGTGGCATACTTCACCAAGTAACGCAAACTATGTTGCTCTTAGTGTTTGAGAACCGTATACTGTAGGGTGGCTGCAGTGTTACACGAGTTCTAGTGAATGAAATGAACAAACGGTTGGAAAAAAAATAATTGTTCATTTTACTGAACAAGATTTAAAGATTAGGGGAGGGGTCAGTAAAAATATCCAAACTTCCCATCACTATTCTGAAGTTCTCATGCTGACATGGAAATTTTGCCAACTCTCGAGAGTTACTATGACAATGTCAAAGCATTGCCAGACCCATGAATGCTGGCCAGAGATCTGCCTGACCTCAAATCACAGTTCAATGTCCATGTATTATATATATAGTGGATGTAGAAGAGAATCACCCACTTCAAAACATTCATATTTTGTTGCTCTACAACCTGAATTGAAAATACACACAAAAAGAGAATTCTTCATGGGTTATTCATTCAGGGCAACATATAACATCCAAGTGAAAGAAATCATAGCAACAGTTCGGGGGGGGCCACAAGAATCACTGAGAATGATAAAAGGTCACCCCCTCCTCAACAACTCAATCACATGTAACCAATCACCTATTCTATTGCACATCAAGGTTCCACCTGTGATCAGTTATAACCATTTTGATTAATAAGTATAAATACAGCTATGCCTAGAGCATTCAAGTGCTGGGTAGTGGAACTGAAACAATCTAATATGGGTGGCAAAGCAATCTGAAAAGATCTCAGGGATAAAGTTGTGGACAAGCACAAGTCAAAAGTTAGACACAAAAATATTTTCAAAGGCTTTATTAATCCTGAGGAACACAGTGATGTCCATGATTAAGAAGTGGAAAATGTTTCGTTCCTAGGGCTCTCCATGGATCAGGCTGTCTCTCCAAACTGGATGGCAGAGGGAGGAGGAAACTGGTCAGAGAGGCTACCAAGAAGCCAGTGGAAAGTTTGAAGGAGTTCAACTACTTTATGGCAAAGAGCAGTCATTGTGTGCATTTGACCACAATATTACAAGTATTCCACAAATGTACACAAAATTAATAAAATATGAATGGTTTGAATGGCGTGATTCTTTTTGTGTGTGTGTGTGTGTGTGTGTGTGTGTGTGTGTGTGTGTGTGTGCACGTGTATGCAACAACACACTGTCACATTGCATGAATGGAACCAAACCTAAGAAAATGATAAGGTGGTTGAATTAAGTAACCAAATTAATTTACTTAATTGAGTAATTAATGTGCTTGTATTAGTTTGAAATAAAACTCAACACACTCAACACATGGTATGTTAAAAATTTCTTGCTTAAAAATTAATGAAATCTTTTAAAAGACTACCAAAACTTGCATATGGACATTGGCTCTGTCCAAACATGATAGGAGAGCAGGTTAACCTGCCATAAAACGATTGAAGAGTTGGTAAATTGATTGAGTCACATGCAAATTAAAAAAAGATATATGTTTAGGGTAGAGTTAATAATCCACTTTGAAATGACTGTTGTCAGCAAAAAATTTACAATAAAAAGTGCATATCTCTGTGGATTCATCACAACTCACCAGGCATGAGGGCTGTTGTGCTTGCCTTGACTCTGGCCCTTGTGGGTAAGTCATGATTTGAATTTGGTTATTAGGATTTACATTGGTTTATTTCCTAGGAAGGAATTAAAACCACTTACTAACCAATAAGGTCAAGAATTACATAATATGACCATGTAGTATAACATTTTTTCCTTTTTATTTAGCGAGTCATCAGGTTAATCTTGGTAAGTAAAGTTTTTTTTAAGAATACATTATGATAGTTATAACACATTGTAGAACTATACAATGTTGTATGAGAGAAAATGATATTTAAATATTTCATCAGTTCCAGAGTTTGCTGCCGGTAAGACCTATGAGTACAAGTATGAGGGTTGGCTCTTGGCCGGTCTGCCTCAGGAGGGTCTGGCTAAGGCTGGTGTAAAAGTCAGCAGCAAGGTTCTCATCAGTGCTGTATCCAAGAATACCTTCCTCCTGAAGGTAAATGTATTCATTATTGCATGGATGGTGTCAACAGTGAAGACATACACGACCAGTCAAAACTTGTACATACTTACTGATTCATAGTAATGAGTAAGTGTGTCCAAACTGTTGACTGGTTCTGTCCATGGTTAATCTGTAACATGAAATAAATGTTGCAAATTTACTTCTTTTTTTTTTATCCACAGCTCTTGGATCCACAACTCTTTGAATACGCTGGCATCTGGCCCAAGGATAATTTTGTTCCTGCTACAAAGCTCACCTCAGCACTAAAAGATCAGCTGGTGACTCCCATCAAGTTTGAGTATGCTAATGGTGTTGTTGGTAAGATATTTGCCCCTGCCAGAGTCTCTGCTACTGTCTTGAACTTGCACAGAGGTATCCTCAACATCCTTCAGCTCAACCTCAAGAACACACAGAATGTGTATGAGCTGTATGAGGTGAGACGTGAAATACAAGTGATATTTATTACCAGTGGTCTTAAAATTCTGTTCTGACCTGACATCTTACCTAAAGTTATTTCATTCTCCAAGGCTGGAACTCAGGGAGTCTGCAAGACGCACTACATGATCAGTGAGGATATAAAGACCCATGAAGTGACTGTGAGAAAGTCCAAAGACCTGACCAACTGCCATGAGAGAGTCATAAAGGATATCGGTTTAGCTTACACTGAAACCTGTGTTGAGTGCCAGCAGGTAATTTCAGAAGCTGTCAGTGAGTTATGTCTTTGTGAATGAATTTTCTAAAACAAGTATCACAATCAATTATTGAATTATTTCCTCACCACAGAGGCTTAAGAGTCTGACTGGAACCGCAACATTCCACTATAGCATGAAACACAGTGATAGAGGTTCTTTGATTTCTGAGGCTAACGTTGAAGAGGACCATCAGTTCTCACTCTTAAATACATTAACTGGAGCAGCTGAAATGAAAACCAAGTATAATCATCTAATATTTATATCATGTCATGTTGCAATATTTACAGGATATATTTATTTTTTAAATTTGTATATATTTTTTTAAATATCATTTCATTTAGATATTTCCATGATAGTGAGTTTTGGGGTTTTTTTTTTATTTCAGACAAATGCTGACTTTACTGGAAGTGAAGAATTCCCAAATTAACCCCACTGCAGGTGAATACCTGGTCCGTGGATCCCTGCAGTATAAATTTTCTACTGAGATTCTTCAAACCCCAATTCAACTTCTGAAGATCAATAATGCACAGTCCCAAGTATGCTTTTTAATTTCTTTTAATACATTCTTTCATTTTCCTGAATTCATTTGGAGAAAACTCCTATCGTACCAGAAAAGACCTGATACTGATTTCACAATTAAGCACTTTAAAAAAAATAAAATCTTTTCCAGATTGTAAAGGTTTTACAGCATCTGGTTGCAAATAATGTGGATAAGGTTCATGAGGACGCTCCTCTGAAGTTTATTCAGCTTGTCCAACTCATGCGTGTAGCTACCTTGGACAGCATTCAAGCCATCTGGGCTCAGCACAAGGACAAGCCTCTTTACAGGTGAAGTTATATGAATATTATGAATATGAATAGTTATTAATGAATATTATATTTGAATTAAAGCCCTGATTATGCAATTTCTAAAATACCAATTGTGGCAGACGGTGGATTTTGGATGCACTTCCTGTTGTGGGTACACCAGTCACTCTGAGATTCATCAAGGAGAAGTTTGAAGCTGATGAGCTTTCTGTCCCTGAACTCACTCAAGCCCTACTGGTTGCTTTGCACATGGCTTCTCCTAATCCAGATTCCATCCAACTCACTGCTGTGAGTGGAAATCTTTTAAGCAAAGTATTTAAAGTCCAGCAAAGCCTTCAATAAATATCCTAAAAGAGTTGAATCTTTTCCTCTGTCCAACAGAATATAGCTTCGAGTCCCAAAATCAAGAGTACTCCAGGGCTGCGCGAGTTGATCATGCTTGGCTATGGTTCCATGATTGCCAGATACTGTACTGAAGTTCCCACGTGTCCTGCTGATCATCTTAAGGTTCAGCTTCTGTTCATTCCTGCACATTTGTAGAAACAATTTCAGCAATATTACTGTATTGATCTAAAAGAACCTATATATAAAATGTAGTTTGCTACACTCTCTCGCTGATCATGAAAACATTACTAGGCTTCAGACAATATATAAGATCAATTAAAAGTGCAGTTATGAAAGTATTGCCCTTATGCTCAGAAACAATATTAACATTGTGTTTCTCAATTTTTATTACCAGCCTATCCATGAGATGGCTGCGACAGCTATTTCCAAAGCTGAGATTCCTGAAATCACACTGGCTCTTAAGGTCCTGGGCAATGCCGGCCACCCTGCCAGCCTTAAAACCATCATGAAACTTCTGCCTGGATTTGGAAGTGCTGCTTCCACCATTCCCATAAGGGTCCAAATTGATGCCATCTTGGCTCTTAGGAACATTGCTAAGAAGGAGCCAAAGTTGGTTAGTATGGGATAGATGTGTACACACGATATCTATTGGAGATGACTGTATGAGTATCTTAATCATCTTATATATTTGTTTCAGGTTCAGCCAGTGGTGTTGCAACTTTTCATGGACAAGTCACTCCATCCTGAACTGCGCATGGTTTCCTGTATTGTGCTGTTTGAGACCAAGCCATCAGTAGCCCTTATGGCCACTGTTGGTGGCGCTTTGGAGAAGGAGCCCAACATGCATGTTGTCAGTTTCACTTATTCTCACATCAAGTCTCTGACCAGAAGCATGGTCCCTGATTATATGCATGTGTAAGAATGTATTCCCATTTTATTAGTACAGTTCATTCATATAGTAAGTGTAAACATAAGCCACAAGTAATAATTTTTACTGTAATTGCAGGGCTGCTGCAGCAAATGTTGTCATTAGGATGTTCAGCCCCAAACTGGACAGACTGAGCTATTATTTTAGCAGAGCCATCCACTGGGATGTCTATATCTGTATGTTTCAATGCATATGTTTAGAGATTACATTTGTATGCTTCAGTGGGAAAATTATGCCACTACAATTGTTTGTTTTTTCTCTTTCAAGCTCCTTTCATGGTTGGTGCAGCTGGTAGCGCTTTCTTGATCAATGACGCTACCACCAGCTTGCCCAGAGCTGTCATAACTAGAGCACGAGCCTACCTGGCTGGAGCTGCGGCTGATGTTCTTGAGGTAGAAATAGCCCTCTTCAAGGGTGTTGTTGACTTCATTATGATTGTGGAATGTTGTCTTTTTTTCTACCACTGGCACTGCCATTTATTAGTTTATGTCAACCAGATTGGTGTGAGAACTGAAGGACTCCAGGAAGCTCTCCAGAAGACTGCTCATATAGAGGAAAATTCTGACCGCATCACGAAAATAAAGCGTACCCTTAAGGCTGTAAGTTATGCTTATCCATGTTTCAATTTTATGTTAATATTGTGTCATTAGAACTATACCAAATTTATCATGAATACCTTTCTTCTGTTTGTTCTCAAAGCTGATGGACTGGAAGTCTTTGCCATCAGATCAACCGCTGGGCTCCATCTTTATTAAAGTTCTTGGACAGGAAATTGCTTTTGCCAACATTGACAAAAAATTCATGGATAAAGTCATCGAACAAGCTACACAGGTATTTTAATTAATTCCTCTTAATTAGGCAACAGGAAACTGTTCTATAGGATTGAAGTGTGTCAGAGAGTACAAATATTTTCTACAAATGAATGTTATATTGCTAATATTTACACAGAAATTTTAAATTTTTTTTTTTCATTTTGACTTGATGAACAGGCTATAGTTTGAATAGCCTTGTAATAAATAATTTTGGTTAAAATATCTAATATCATGCACAATTTACAGATTGCTACTGAACCACGTCGTTGTGAACTCCTGAAGGAAGCCATTAAGTCATTGCAGAAAGGCATTGACTTCAAGTACACCAAGACCCTGCTGGCAGTTGAGGTGCGCCGCATTTTCCCTAGTTCTCTTGGTGTGCCAATAGAGCTTGGTTTATTCACTGCTGCTGTTGCTACTGCAGCTCTCAATGGTATAGTTTTCTTATTATTTGTAACAAATGTCAAGCATATCCATTTAGCCAATAGTCTGACAAAAGTATTTCTTTCATTCAGTTCAGGGAACTATTACCCCTCCTTTACCTGAGGGTCCAGGTTCTTGCACTCATGATCAGTTGATGAAAACAGATCTCCAGTTGCGAGCTGATGTCACAGCAAGGTTTAAAAAGCCTCTTATTTATAAACATAATTATTGACTGTCCTTCAGAGCTTATGGGATTACATGAACCGATTTGTTTTGTTTTGCTTTCAGTGTTGCCATCCAGACATTTGGTGTGTTTGGAGTGAACTCTGCATTCCTTCAGGCTGCTGTTGTGGCCAGAGGAAAGCTACACACTATTTTGCCAGTTAAAGTGGCTTTAAGAGCTGACCTTCCAAATGGCAGTGTAAAGTTGGAGGTTCTGCCTGCTACTGTTCCTGATTATATTGTTGATGCCAGGTAAGAGTAAGACAACTGAATATCTTGATGTGTATATAAAAACCTAAAAACCGGTATTCCTATTAAAGGAAAAACAATTCACACACAAAAAGTTAATTGACTGTTGTTTTCTCAGCTTTGAGATTGTTGCTGTGGTTAGAAACATTGAGGACCTCCCCAGTGAGAGATCAGTATCTCTGGCACCTCCAGTGCCCTCGGATGCTCCACAGAGGATGATACCTGCTTCATTTCAGAAGTCCTTGTGTGGTGTTGTTCCTTATGCTCGCATCAAAGGATGTCTTGAGGTTTCCTCACAGAATGCTGGATTTATGGGCTTAAATCCTCTGTATTATATTGTTGGAAGACACTCAGCTCGGCTTTCAGTGGCAAGAGGTAATTAGAGAAGTCAAAAGATTTGATTATAATTGATTTCAAATTAGTTTTAAGTTTTGAAAGAAATATTGTTGCTTGTGCTTCAGGTGATGGTCCTCCACTTGAAAGACTGGAGCTTGAGATGCAAGTTGGCCCGAAGGCAGCTGAGAAACTTGTCAAAGAAATTAGCTTGATTGATATTGATAGTAAAGAAGAAAGTGCCATCCTGTTGAAACTGCGGAAAATCCTGGAAGATGGACTCCAGAATTCCAGCTCACTCAGCTCCTCTTCCAGCAAGAACAGCAATAGTAGTGTGAGCAGCAGCAGCAGCAGGAGTGGCAGTAAGAGTGGCAGTAAGAGTGTCAGCAGCTCTATGAGTTCTTCCAGTGCTTATGTGACCAAGGTAAAACATGAGCATATAACTGAATTAGGAGTCTGATACTTATTCTTTAATAATAATAATAATAATAATAATAATAATAGGGCAGCACGGTGGTGTAGTGGGTAGCGCTGTCACCTCACAGCAAGAGGGTCTGGGTTCAAGCCCCGTGCCCAGAGAGGGCCTTTCTGTGTGGAGTTTGCATGTTCTCCCCATGTCCGCGTGGGTTTCCTCCGGGTGCTCCGGTTTACCCCACAGTCCAAAGGCATGCAGGTTAGGCTAATTGGTGGCTCTAAATTGACCGTAGGTGTAAATGGGTGTGTGTCTTTGTGTCAGCCCTGCAAATACCTGGCAACTTGCCCAGGGTGTACCCCACCTCTCGCCCATAGTTAGATGGGATAGGCTCCAGTTTGCCTGTCACCCTGTAGTACAGGATAAACAGCTATATATAATGGATGGATGGATGGATGAATTTATACAGTCTATGGATGTGACATGACCCGAGTGATTCCTGATAGGCTGTCCTAGTGTCAGCTGCAAAAAAAACATTTAGAGAAAAAAAGAAAAAACATCCACTTTCAAAGCTGCTTCATAGTAATGAGTAACGGGGACCTTGATAGAAATGCAGTGGCGTGAAAAGTACGATATTTGCCTTTCAAATGGAATGAAGTTAAAGTCATAAGTTTCCACAAAAAACATACTCAAATAAAGTACAGATACTCAAAAAGTGTACTTAAATACAGTACTCAAGTAAATGTACTTCATTACTGTCCACCTCTGTTGATTTGTATCTGCATGATTTTATGCATTGTGCTTTTTATTAGCCACCACGCGGGGTTGGAGGCAAACCCGCTAAGTTTGGAGTGGAACTGCCATGCCCATAGCGATCGCTGAAGGAGGACCGGGCAAAGCGCCTACTCCTGGCGGGTCTCGTGTTCCGATCTACCAGATCATGGTAGTGTACTGTAGTTATACATGGTGGTGTAGTGGTTAGCGCTGTCGCCTCACAGCAAGAAGGTCCTGGGTTCGAACCCTTTGGCCAGCGAGGGCCTTTCTGTGTGGTGTTTGCATGTTCTCCCCGTGTCCATGTGGGTTTCCTCCGGGTGCTCCGGTTTCCCCCACAGTCCAAAGACATGCAGG
>JAPEKM010000007.1:43266293-43276989 GCA_027575975.1 Cathorops multiradiatus
CTGCTTCAGATGGGTTAAATGCAGAGGATGAATTTCACTGTGCTTTAAGTGTGCATGTGACAAATAAAGATTTCTTCAAAAAAAAAAAAATGTCAGAAAATTCTTTCTGAAACCGGGCTACCTCTGTGAGCTGGGTCGGGGAGAGGTGGTCTCCACAGGGGACAGGAACAGTGGGCAATGTCAATTTTCTTTTTTGAACCTCTGGCCCCAGCTCCACCTTCTCCAGAATTACCGACACCAATGCCCCGGGGACCTCCTCATTCAAACGTTTTAACAGATTGATGTAGTAAACCTGTAATGCCCTACCCCTGTCTGTTTGCCTCACCTCATAGTCGATGTCCCCGACTCGCCGTGTGACCTCAAAGGGCCCTTGCCAATTGGCGACCAATTTGGAGCTCGACATGGGCAACAATACAAGTACTTTGTCTCCTGGTGTGAACTCCATAAGGCGCATGCCCCTGTTGTACAGTCAGACTTGATGTTCTTGTGCCTGCTGCAAATTCTCCTGGGTTAAGTATGTGAGTGTGTGGAGTTTGGCGCACAGATCGAGAACATATTGAATTTCATTTTTACTGGGTGAAGGTCCCTCCTCCCAATTTTCACATAGCACATCCAAAATGCCACACGGCTTACGCCCATATAACAATTCAAACGGTGAAAACCCTGTGGAGGCTTGCGGGACCTCTCGTACACCAAATAACAGGGGCTCGAGACACTTACCCCAATTATGTGCATCTTCGCTTACGAACTTCTGAATTATATTTTTGAGGGTTCGATTAAACCGTTCTACTAAGCCATCCGTTAATGGGTGATAAACGCTGGTGCAGATAGGCTTAATCCCCAGTAACCCATACAGTTCAGGCAGTGTGCGTGACATGAATATAGTGGCTTGGTCTGTCAGGATTTCTTTTGGAATCCCGACTCAGGAGATAAAGCAGAAGAGTGCTTCTGCTATACTGCGTGCTGAGATATTGCAGAGAGGCACTGCTTCTGAATATTGTGTTACATAGTCCACCAGAACTAAAATAAAGCAATATCCCTGTGCTGACTGATCTAATGGCCCAACGAGATCCATCCCAATTCTTTCAAAGGGAGTCTCAATTAAAGGGAGAGGGCGCAAAGGTGCTTTTGGAGTGGCCTTGGGATTTACTAATTGCCATTCGCGGCACACCGCTCACATCCCTGCGAATCCCTGGACATCCCTGCGAAACCCTGGGCAATAGAACCAGGCCATTTTTCAGGCTAGTGTCTCATCCTGCCCCAAGTGTCCGGCTATGGGATTAAAGTGAGCCACCTGGAATATGAATTCCCGGCAGCTCTTTGGAATTAACAGCTGTGTGATCTTTTCATCAGTTTGAGTGTCCTGCGTCACTCGGTATAACCTACTGTATCCTTAATAATAGCAAAGTAGGGGAAGGCCGGCATCGCATTTGGCTGGAGAATTTGACCATCGATTACTCTCATTTGGTCAAATGCATGCCGCAGAGTCCTGTCTCGCGATTGCTCTAACGGGAAATCCCCAAGGGAATCCCTGAGAGAGAGAGGGGGACAGGGCACTCCTCACTCCATGTATCGCCCTGACGCAGTGCTGACGTAGACGGCTCTGTGACAGCTTCTCCTGCCATTGCTACTCCGGGGCTTTCCCTAGCTGAATTACAACAGGATCCACTCTTCACTATGTGCGTCATTAATTCCTTATATCCCGGCCAATCAGTCTCCAAAATTAGTGAGTGGATGAGACGAGCTGCCTTTACACTATGTTTTTCCCCTTGAAATAGAATGTGGACAGACACTAAAGGGTAGTTGTGAACATTCCCGTACACACACAACAACTTCACTATTCGTGCTATCCCCAATGCCTCACCTTGCACCAGGCTTTGGTGGATTGAGGTCTGGTTACAGCCAGAATCCACCAAAACCTGATACACATCCCCTTGGAAACTTACCAGTATTCGATATGCTCAGGCCCGATTGAGAGTGGTTTCTGGTGCGTCGGGGACCTGGACCACTGTGCCTACTCCATCGCAGAGCACTCATGTTGGAGATGTCCCAGGTCCCTGCAGCGCCAGCACACCGGCCCAGGCTCTCCCTCTGCAGTGGTGTTACGGACATCACTCACCTAAGGGGGAGTAGACACAGACAAGGAAGGGGGAAATGGGAGGACACCATGGGTGCATCGGGCCAGCTGGGGGGGAGCCGGCCCCCGCCTCTGCAGTGGGGGAATTGGGCGAGGATGGGAAGCAGAGGGAGAGAGAGAAGAGAGAGGAGAAGAGGAGACATGCCGTCCTGCTGTTGGAACGGCTGCCATGTGGTCCTCTGCCAGCTCGATTGCCTGGTCCAGTGATGCCGGGTGATGACACTGGACCCACTCCACCATTCCTTCCTGAAGCCGTACGACAAATTGCTCCAGTGTCACCAGGTTGATCACTCCTTTGGCATCATGGTTGTCTGCCCTCAGCCAATGCCAGCAGGTGTCCCGGAGTTGCTACCCAAACGCAAATGGCTGGCCGACCTCCTCCAAGCACAGTGAGCAGAAGCGCTGCCTTTATTGCTCTGGGGCGTGGCCAACACACTGGAGGATGGCTCTTCAGAGGTCTGCATACAGGAGCCGGCTGTCAGCGGGGAGCTGCAGCATGGCTAGTTGCACCTCACCTGTCAGCAAGGGGAGGAGGCACGCCGGTCCACTGGCCAACCCCACGCCTCCACTGCCTGTTCAAAGAGTGCGAGGAAGGCTTCCGTGTCATCGTGCTGACCCATCTTCGTTAGGGTGAGGTGGGGAGGATCCGCTCCAGTGGTGGTCATGGGCCTTGCTGATGCAAGTAGGTGCCGGAACGCCTGGCAGTCCTCCTGTTGGGCCAGCACCAAGGCTTTGAACTGTTGTTCTTGCTCCTTTCGGAGGTCAACCAGTACTTGATGCTGGTTCTACTGGGCTGTGGCGAGGGCATGGATCAGGTCCTTAAATGGCGAGGACTCCATGGATCTGTTCCCTTCTGCACTCTTCCTGGGTTTCGGCACCACTGTAGCAAGACTCTGATGGGGGTGGAGCACAGAAGCATGGCAGACGGTTGCTTGCAACTTGATTATTTTAGTGCTGCTTTTCAGCACACAACTCAGACTCTCTCTCTCACATACAAACACAGGTTAGTAGCAAGCCATCATTGCCGACCTCCCCTTCTCACTCTCCTTTTATAGGATGCGGTCACTGGAGGAGACACACAAACACACGTTAATTAACAACAGTTGTAGTGACATGACCACTCACCTTCCCTGACTCCGTCCTCCATTCACAGACCAACGCTTGGCCATGCCCCTGCTCGCACACTGACATCGCATCATCTGACTCACTCTCCAGAGCGAGTTGATCCTGGATCAGCAGTAAAGTTTCGGCAGGAGACAGCTTCCTTGCATTGGCCATTCCTCAAAGTTTTTCAGTTGGTATGGAAACAAGTAAACATGTGCACTTGTTTATACTGGTAAAATGGGGTGTGTTCTCACCTCCCCTGGCTACACAATGAACGAATGACCACACTGATGTTCCATGTGCTTAACATGTGAATAGCTGATGGGTGTGTCGGTCGTTAAGAGGTTGCTGCTGGCTGAAGTACTGAAATTCGTAAGATTTGTTTTTATTCTCTTTACAAAGTGCTAAAGATAAAGTTTGTTTCAAAGATATATATGAAAACTAGAAGATTCAAGGTTTCTAGTGGTGTTACTTGAATGTTTCTAGCACAAAAACTCGCGGAGCTTTAGATGTGTGTTTACTAACAGTCCTAAAAGTCTCCTGTGGGGGTCGGCGGACCTGAGAGTACAAAATTATACGAGGAGTTAATTCATTAAGTCTTGATTGACTACCTTTTTGTTGACATTAGTAGATGTCAAGTTGTAAAGTTTATCATTATCATTATAAGGGATCAATTGCCGGTGGATGACTAATAGTGAAAACAACTGTTGTACTCCTTTGATCTCGCCTTACCAAGCACTGTTGGATTCTCTCGCTAGCGAGCTGCTAGATGAAAGGAAGCAAAGTGAAGACAGGCATGGCAGTGTAACCTGTTTCCTTGTTAAGAGCATCAGTAAAGATTTCAAAGTTTGTTTTGAGGTTGTGATCTCTGAGATTGTTATTGAGGGATCTGAGTACTTCTCCAGCTTTGATACAAAAAAAAAAAATAGCCCAATGATGTATGGCATGACCAGATAGCCATATGTGGATATGTCATACAACCCCAGTACCAAATAAGTTTGGACACTGTCTAAAACATGAAGGAAAACAGAATGTGAAGATTTCCAAATCATGGAAACTCTACATTTCATTGAAAATAGTACAAAGACAACATATCAAATATTGAAACTGAGAAATTATTTTTTTTTAAATATATGCTCATTTGAAATTTGATGTCAGCAACACGTTTCAAAAACGTTAGGACAGGAGCATGTTTACCACTGTGTTGCATCACCTCTACTTTTAACAACACTCTGTAACCATTTAGGAACTGAGGAGACCAATTACTGTAGTTTTGAAAGAGAAACGTTGTCCCATTCTTGCTGGATATACAATTTCAGTTGCTCAACAGTTTGGGGTCTCCTTTGTCATATTTTGTGCTTCAAGACAGGTCTGGACTGCAGGCAGGCGAGTTTAGCACCTGGACTCTTACTACAGAGCCATGCAGTTTTAATATGTGTAGAAAGTGGTGTGACATTGTCTTGCTGAAAGAAGGAAGGCCTTCCCTGAAAAAATATTTTGTCTGGATGGTAGCATATTGCTCTGAAATGTGTATATATCATTCAGCATTAATGATGCCTTCCCAGATGTACAAGCTATCCATGTCATGTGCACTAATGCCCCTCATACAATCACAGGTGCTGGCTTTTGTACTGTGCACTGATAACAAGCCGGATGGTCCCTCACCTCTTTAGCCTGGAGGACGTGGTGTCCATGATTTCTAAAAAATATTTCTAATTTTCATTCGTCAGACATTGGGACAATTTTCCACTTTGCCTCAGTCCAGAGGCAGAGGGCCCAGAGAAGGCTGCGGTGTTTTCTGGTAATTGTTTATATCTGGTTTTAACTAGCATTTGTGGATGCAGTGATGAACTGAAGTGTTTTGTGAAGTGTTATTGAGCCCATATATACAGTGATTTCCACTACAGACACGTGTCTGCTTTTAATGCAGTGTCACCTGAAGGCCTGAATATCACAGGCATCCAATGTCAGTTTCCAGCCTTGTCTCTTGCATACAGAGATTTCTCCAGATTCTTTGAATCTTTTAATGATACTATGTACCATAGTTGATGTGATCCCTAAATTCTTTGCAATTTTACATTGAGGAATGTTATTCTTAAATTGTTGCACTGTTTGCCCACACAGTGTTTCACAGAGTGGTGAACCCCTCCCCATCTTTACTTCTGAGAGACTCAGCCTCTCTGGGATGCTCTTTTCGTGCCTGACTGTGTTACTGACCTGTTGCCAATTAACTTAATGAGTTGTGAGATGTTCCACCAGATGTTTTTTGTTGTTTTTTTGCATTACACAACTTTTCCAGTCTTTTGTTGCCCCGTACCAACTTGTTTGAAATGTGTTGCTGGCATTAAATACAAAATGAGTATAGATTTTTCAAAAGGCAATAAAATTTCTCATTTTCAACATCTTTTTACTATTTTCAATGAAACATAGCGTTTCAGTGATTTGCAAATCATCAAATTCTGTTTTTATTTACATTTTACCTAGCATTGTAAATTGTTTGGAAATGGGGTTGTCGAAAGTGATACGGTGAATCACAAGATGATATGCACGACAAATTAGGGAAGTAACAATGTATGAGACAATAAATAGATGTGGTACAAGTAGTAAGCTCAGTACAATGAGGACAGTGCAATGCAACATAACCAGTCTAACAGTATGGAACATACAGTACATACGTGAAATACATGGCCTGGAAAAGTGTGTGATGAATCAAGTGTTATTACCACATCGTAGCAGCATTAAGTTCCCTGAGTGAAGAGGCTATTTATTTTCTGCACAGTTCCATGACTATCATTCGGGCATCAAGGCCCTGCCAATGTACTAATGGAAATTTGTTTCATTTATTGGAATATGGGCTCTATTGTAACTTTAATTTTGCCCACATTTGGTTCTTATTTAATAGTTTAAGTTGGCAAATTTGTAATCTCAATGGAATACTATACTGTATATTTGTACCTTTTCAGAACTGCTGTAATCATAAAGACTCACCCAGGACTCATATTCACAATATGCTCATACTGAATGTCCTTTCAGCACACTCTTCACTCTTCTTCTGAGTGCTTTTCTATGAGCTGCTCTATGATTTACAATCCCACTATGGGATGTCAGCCAGAAGTGGGTGGGTTCCTCTCATGGTTCTCAGGGTGCTTTGGGATCTGAATCTACATCCAAAGTTCTGTAAAACTGTCTTTACAGTCTACAGTATGTTGTTTGGCACTATCAGTAGTTTAGGCTCCACACATTTTATTTTCAAATATGGTGTGGATCAAAGCATCGCATATTGTAATTTCATCATGATCTTCGAGGTATCTGTGTTTTTGTTGGTGTGGGCTGGAAAGGACAGGGAATTAGGTGTGGCCAAATGAACGAATGAGAGAAAATACAAAATAAATTGGTCAACTTAAGTGTTTTTTTTTGGGTGGCATACCAAAAAATCATAACAGTACAACAGACAATAGAGTTCAGAAAATGATGATGATGATGACTGTTTCCTTGGTCCGAGGATCAGGGAATCAGTCAACAGGCTCTGAGGTGGCTGTGCAGGCCAATTCTTGACCGGCACACTCGGGAGCAGTTGGGGCAGGTGTATCCTTCGTCTGGGTTGGCTGGTTGAAGGTGAGCCGCTCTCTTGCACTGGCGCTTCTCTTCTGCCGCAACTCTCCTGGCAGCTTCAAAGGCCTTGGTGTCTTCCTTGATGGTTGACTTCCATGTGGGACGGTCTTTGGCGATCCTTTCCCAGGTGGTAGTGGGAATGTTGGCAGCACTCAGCTGGCACTTGAGCTGGTCCTTGCAGCACTTGTGTGGCCCTCCAGCTTTCCTTTTTCCCCTCACTAAGCTCACTGAAGAAAACGGCTTTGGGGAGACGGCTGTCTTCCACGCGGCACATGTGGCCTGCCCACCTCAGCTGTCTGTTGAGGAGGATGGCTTCCACACTAGGCAAGTTAGCCCATTCCAGCACTGTGTTGTTCGTGGTGTAGTCTTGCCACCTTATCCTCATAATGGTGTGGAGGCATCGTTGGTGAAATCGCTCGAGGAGTTTGATGTGTTTATGGTACAACACTCATGCTTTGCAACCATAGAGCAGGGTCGTCAGGACAGCGGCCTTGTACACGAGGATTTTGGTGGGCATACAGAGAGAGTGGTTGTCTCAGACGGATTTTTGTAGCCTGCCAAAGGAGCTGTTCACTTTAGCAAGTCTTTTGTCAATGTCCTTTGAGATTGTGACATCTTTGGGGATGACACTCCCTAGGTAGGTAAAACCCTCTACAACGCTGAGTGGATTGCCATCAGTTGTGATGTGAGGAGGGTTGTACGTGGTGTCAGGAGCTTTCTAATGGAGAATCTCCATCTTCTTGAGGCTGATTGTCAGTCCAAAGGCACTTGCAGCTTTTGTGAAGTTGTTGACCACTAGCTGTAGATCTTCTTCACTGTGGGCTAGAAGGGCGCAGTCATCAGCAAAGAGTAGGTCTAGTACCATCTTTTTATGTATCTTGGTTCGAGCCAGGAGTCTTCTTAGGTTGAGGATGCTTCCATCTGTGTGGTACCGGATGTAGACTCCCTCAGCTAGATCTTGTTTGGCCTCCCTGAGCATCATGCTGAAGACCACAGCAAACAGTATGGGGGCAAGGATGCATCCTTGCTTCACTCTGATGTCGATGGGGAAGGTGTTAGACATGTCTTCATTCAGCTTGACTTGGCCTTTCTGTCCTTCAGGCAATTGTTGGATGATTGTGAGAAGCTTGGGAGGGCAACTGAGTCTGCTGGGGATCTTCCAAAGGCCATTCCTGCTGACAGTATCGAACACCTTTGTGAGATCAACAAATGCTGCATATAAGCCGATGTTCTGCTCTTTGCACTTTTCTTGGATTTGTCGAAGCACAAAGATCATGTCAGTGGTTCCTCTCTTGGCTCTGAAGCCGCACTGACTCTATAGTTGGAGCAGTCTGACTTTTCGCCGTTGTTCTTGGAGAGTGAGACGATGACGACATCATGCAAGTCTTGGGGCACAGATCCTTGTTCCCAGCAAGTTCTTAAGAATTCCATGAGTTTTGCTTGGAGATCGTCTCCACCCAGCTTGTATACTTCGGCTGGTATGCCTTCCACACTTGGGGTTTTGGGGCACTTGAGCTTCTTTATCGTAATCTTCATTTCTTCTTGAGTTGCTGGAGCATTGAGTTCTTCCCTGACTGGCTGTTGGGGGATTCTCATGACGGAATCTTCTTGGACTTGGCGCTTGTCTCCAAAGAGGTTCCCATAGTGCTCTGTCCAGCGATGCAGGATGGATTCCTTGTCAGTAAGAAAGGTGCTGCCATCCGCTGTAGAGCGGAGCGGTGCTAACACTTGGTGGGTGGGGCCGTGCACTCTCCGGAACGCATCATAGAAAGCTCTTGTGTTGCCCACATCAGCATGATATTGGGTTTCTTCAGCAAGCTTGATCCACCATTGGTCTTGGATTTCTCTCACTCTGCTCTGCATTCTGTGGCATGCTCTTCTGTATGCTTCTTTAGCTGCTGGATCGTTAGGTCTTGCTAGGCATCTCTCAAAACAGGCACGCTTATCCTTGAAGAGGCCCTGGATGACATCGTCACTTTTGTCAAACCAGTCCTTGTTCTTCCTGGAGGTAAATCCAGAAATCTCCTCTGTTATTGACTGCAGCATTGTCTTGAGGTTCTTCCACTGTGTCTCTGGGTCTGTCTACACTTCATCATTAGGTCTTGTGGTTTCTGTTTTAGCTTGCAGTTTCTCTGCCACTGCCTGTTGAAACGTCTCCCTCTGGCTCACGAGTCTCTCTATGTTCAGCCTCTTTGCTTGTAAACCTTTCTTCTTAGGTGGAGGTTGAGTGGTTAGGCAAAGTTTGCTTCTGACAAGGCAATGGTCAGTGTAGCAGTCAGCACTAGGCATGACCCGAGAGTGAAGTACATCAGACTTTCTGGTGGACAAGGATGTAGTCCAGTAGGTGCCAGTGTTTGAGCATGGGTGTTTCCATGTGGTCTTGAATCTGGCTTTTTGCTGAAAGACAGAGTTGGGCCTGCACACTGCACCTCTGGGTCTCAGACCTGCTCCGAGATCCCTCACAGTTCGGTGTTACCCATGGTGTGCCAGCGAGGAGGCACTGTGAGAATCTAGGTGTATCAGCCGTAAAACCATCAGGAGAGGGCTTACGCACCTGGCCTCTCTTTTTGCTCATGGAGCGAGATGGTGGCTGCAGCTGGAAGCAGAATGACAAGCACACGCACACAACTGCAACACGACGGCACACACTGTGCATAAGCACCATGCCACAGAGTTCAGAAAATAGCAGTATGAGTATGTACCAATACGATGAATTTTATTAAATGTATTTTTCCAGTACTAAACTTCAATCTGAGAAAAATAAAAAATCTGTAACCAAGAAATAGTCTTTATATATTTTTTTAAGTAAATACAGCTCTAAAATCCACCATGAGCAGAGACTGAGCATGAGATTGTCTGAAATTGTTTTTGTGATGGCTTGTGTCACTATTTAACCCCTGCCTTTAATCTGTTCCAGAGACCCCATTTTGTGAAGATGTCCAACTCGGTGGCCTCCTATGACCAGCTGGTGCGGCAGGTGGAGGATCTCCGCAAGGAGAACTCGCACCTGCGCCGCGAGCTGGAGGACAACTCACACCATCTATTCAAACTGGAAAATGAGACCTCTGATATGAAGGTGAGTGTGTGTTGACTTTAAAGGGGTCCATGCACCAAAGATATACAGTATACAGTTGAGGCCAGAAGTTTACATACACTCATCATGGACATGAATGTCATAGCAATATTGGGCTTTTATTGGTTGGCTACACCACCCAAGAACTTGCACAGGATCACTATCAGGGAGTAAAGAGGCCTTGGCCTTTGCAGGCATTTTGATATTTTTGAAATTTCAGCACCACTGAAATAATAACCTAAGTGACTGGATGTATATTTTTGGTCCTATACAGTATGTATAATTTTGACCGTGATTTTCAGAAAACCAAAAACAAATTAAAAGTTGTGCACCAAATTATATTATTATTATTATTATTAAAGATGGATTTTGTACAATCACTCTGCCACAGAAAAAGAGCCGTTCAAAGAAATAATTGAAAGCCCAATATTGCCATATATACTTGCGATATACGGGGGAAGCCATGGCCTAATGGTTAGAGAAGCAGCTTTGGGACCAAAAGGTTGCTGGTTCAATTCCCTGGACCAGCAGAAATGGCTGAAGTGCCCTTGAGTAAGGCACCTGACCCCCAAATGCTCCCCAGGCTGCTGTGGGTATGTTGTACAATGCTCTGGATAAGAGCATCTCTTAAATGCCTGTAATGTACCTAAAACCTTCCACAAATATACAGCCCTGATTCCAGAAAAGTTGGGACAAAGTACAAATTGTAAATAAAAACCGAATGCAATGATGTGGAAGTTTCAAAATTCCATATTTTATTCAGAATAGAA
>JAPEKM010000007.1:49428025-49439218 GCA_027575975.1 Cathorops multiradiatus
GTGGGAATTTCATCGCATTCTATCAGTGGTGGCAAAGCAAGGGTAACTCCTCCATTCACAGACTGAATCTCAAAGCCGTCTGCCTTTCAGCCAGACATGTCAATGACTCCAGCACATATTTTTAATGAATAAAGAGAGGAGTGGCTCTTGACATCAAATAGATTGAAGAATTCTGGCCTTGCCAATGAGCGGTTGCTCTGGTCGTCGTGTATGGCATACATATTAACTGCCTTGTCACGCTGCCCCTTGGGAAACACAAGAACCAGACATATTTTAGAACAAGACATTGCTGGCTGCCCTTCACCACAAATCTCAGTGCAGTGTGAAGTGATTACAGGTGCAGGCACAAGATCTTCTCCTTCCATATTGTTATCTGGTGCTGGAGTTGGAGGTTTAGATGCCTGAGGTGCTTGACCAGGGTGCATAGCCGTGATATGGTGATCGCTTTCACACCCGATACGTCTCACAGAGACTTTACAGTCTTTGGCCAAATGGGAAATCAATGCACAACACCTGTAGCACATCCCATTTTCGCACAGGAACAACTTCCTCTCATCAAGTGATTTAGCTCTGAATCCGTGACATTTCTTTAATGGGTGTGGCTTATGATGGATTGGACAGTTCTTCCCTGGATTCTCAGCTTGCTTTGGGGAGACGTCACTTTCAGTCTCTGTGGCGATATCTGTTTTGTGGACTGATACTGGCATTCTCCGTGTCTGATAGCCTGCCTCATCTCTCACAGGAGGACTACTATTGCTGGGGAGAGAAAAACTCGGGTTGTTCCTGGTCTGTGCTTCATAGCAGACAAATCCAGCAAAGAAGGAGAATGGGGAAAGAGCACTTTATGTTCATCTTTGAACCTGGAGCCTTGAGATATCCACGTCTCCTGTAGGGCATGTGGAAGTTTCTCTACTATGGGACTAATGCCACGAGAGGTATCCAGGAAGGCCAACCCAGGTAGGTATCCATCCTCTTTTGCAGACTGAAACTCCATAAGGAGGTCTCCAAGCTCCCCAAGTTTGATATGGTCCTTACTGGAGATCCTGGGAAACATATCCAATTTCTTGAAAAGAGCATTTTTGCGTACCTTGGGTGATGCATAACAATTCCTCAGTCTATCCCATGCTTTGCTCAGTGCTACATCGGGATTGCTGACATGCACCTGATGAATTCTCCTGACATGGTAGGATGATTCCTTGCCCAGCCACTTGGTCAAAAGATCCATTTCTTCACTGGCTGAAAGGTCAAGATCTCTGATGGCATTGTTGAAGGAAGACTGCCATGCCCTAAAGTTCTCAGGTTGGTCATCAAACTGGTTGAGCCTTGTAGTCACTAGCTTGTGACATGGCTTAAAGTCTGTCATCATGGGCGTCTTAAGTTGGTCAGCTGATGTAGTATGGCAATAAGGAGTGTAGCGTTGAGCTGAAGGGTTCAAATTGTGAGTCTGTGGTCCAGAGTGTGGCTTATCTTCATTCCAATAAGTCATTTTGGCATGAGAAAGTGGTTTAGAGGGTGTCAAGTCAAAAGGCTGGGCAGGCTCTTCATATGATTTGACAGTGTTTTGTACAGGGATCATTTTGTATGCCCCAAAAATCGAGTTGCGCGTGGGGCAACCTGACTTTCAGAGCAACTCTCGCACAGAGGAAATTACTGTTGCAGCAAGACTGCGAGACCACTTAATTTGAGCGCTGCAAATAGTGAATGTACATACATTCTACTGAAACAACATATGAAGCCAAAATTACACAAAATGCATTCAAAATAAAGTACATGTATCTTATATGCTCCCGTGGATGCATGATATACAGTAATAAACATGTCTTATACTGGGACACCTACCAACTGATAACTAGACATTAGTCTACTAACATAAAAATGTACCATCAATATTCATCAAAACTAAAATATATCCTTGCAAACAATATATATTACTAACAGGCAATGCTCACGGTGGCTCAAGTCAACAAGATTGCAACAGATGTGAAAATGCGTGGTGATCTGCTGAGATCTCAATTCCAACTGAAACATGTGCTCCAACTTCCTGTTTTCCCTTTTTTTTACTCTCCTGCAATACCGCATCTGACCAGGGGGCACTATAACAATTCAAACATTAAACTAACTGCCTGGGAGGCAGAACACTCCCCGTCTGGCATCTGTGATGCCACTATTGAATATTAAACTATCTTACACATTAACTTCACTTCTGGTCCTCTTTACACAGAAGAAGAATGACTGCTGAAACAGGTCTCAGGAATGTATTTGAACTCCCTTGAGCTGTGGTCTTTACTTTGACCTTGCACACTTTTCCGTCCTGGCTTGGGTAGGTGGATGTCACCAATGCCATAGCCCACTCATTCCTTGCAGCTTGACCATCCTTTAACAACACTATGTCACCTTGCTGCAGGTTATGGTGGTTCCCAACCCACTTGCGGCGACTCTGCAGTGTAGGGCGGTACTCCCGTCTCCATCGGGTCCAGAATGTGTTAGCAAGGGCTTGCACCTCTCTCCATTGGCTTTGGTGGAGATTCTTGTCTGAGAAATCTCCAGGTGGAGGGGGCGCACCAACCTTTTGCATAAGGAGCATTGCGGGTGTCAATATAAAGGGGGCATCTGGATCAGTAGAAATCGGAGCAAGGCGTCTGGCGTTGATGATGGCAGAAACTTCACACATGAGTGTGCACAAGACCTCATGGGAGAGATGGACATGTTCCTGTTGCAGCATGGAGTCGAAGATATGCCAAGCTACGCCGATCATCCGCTCCCAAGAGCCTCCCATGTGTGACGAACAGGGGGGATTGAACTCCCAGGAGCAACCCTGCTCACTCAGGTATCTCTAGATACTGGATCCCTGTTGCTGCTTCGTCAGTCCGAGTTCTTTGCTTGCACCAACAAAATTGTTCCCGCAATCTGACCTCAGTTGTTTATCAGGTCCACAGATTGCAAAGAATGGCCTCAGGGCATTGATATAACTGGAGGTGTCCATGGACTCAACTATCTCGATATGCACTGCTCTAATGCTCATGCAGGTAAACAATATCGCCCATTGCTTGCTCTCGGCATGTCCATCTCTTGTGCGCCTTGCAGTGACTTTCCATGGACCAAAGACATCCAGTCCAATGTAACTAAAGGGGAGAGATGTGCTGAGGTGCTCAGGTGGCAAATCCGCCATGGTCTGCACCTCCATCTTGCCATGAAGCTTCCGACAGGTGATACACCCATGTATGATGGAGCTGATGAGCCTTTTGCATCCAATGATCCACAGGCCAGAAGATCTAATGGCCCCTTCGGTGAAATGGTGCCCTTGATGTTTCACCTGCTTGTGGTGATAGTACACTAACAGTGTAGTGATGTGGCTATGCTTAGGTAGAACTAGGTGACTCTTCTCAGCATGTTCCAATGGCGCGTGTTTAAGCCTGCCTCCAATTCTCATTAGGCCTTCTTCAATCACCAGACTCAGTCTAAAGAGTGGGCTGCTTTTGGGCAAAGCTTCATTGTCAGTGAGAGCAGAGAATTCCACTAGGAAAGCTTCTCTTTGAGCTTCCTGTATGATGACATTCATCGCTTGAGAACGCTCATCAGGAGTGTGAGGTTGTTTGCACCAATGCCACCCTTTACACCCTTTGGCATAGTCCTTAGTCTTGTAACACTGAGCTATATGGATGAGCAAGGCAACAGCTCTCAATAGTGAGTCCCACGTAGAAAAGCACTTGAACCGATCTGTGATGAGGTTTTGCACTCGAACCTGTGTATGGAAGCTTGACACCTCAGGACGGACTTCAATATCACGTTCAGGACTGATGAGTTCAAATGACTCAGATTTCTCTTGCAAGCCCTCATACGGTCTTTGAAGGAAAACCAGTCCACTAAACCATGTTGTTTTCACCAGATTTGATGTGAAGACAGCCCTGGACGCATGATCAGCCGGATTGTGCTCAGTTGGTACATAGATCCACTGCTCTGGCCTGGTCGACTGATGTATCTGCTGGACTCTATTGAGCACATACACATAGAAGCACTTCACCTCATTATGTATGTACCCTAGGACTACTTTGCTATCACAGTAGAACTTTACTGCATCCATCTTAAGGTCTGTCTCATCAAGGATGAGCTCTGCCATTTTTACTGCTAGCACTGCATCACAAAGTTCACGCTGAGGGATTGTAGGCTCACACTGAGGAGCTAACTTAGATTTCCCTAGGACGAAGCCGACATTGCTGTTTCCGTCTTTGTCGATGGCTCTGAGGTAAGCGACTGCACTAATAGCCTTGGAGGAGGCATCAGAAAATGCACACAGTTCCAAACATCATGCTTTAGTGAGGGAATCTGATGTGTAGGTACATGGGATATGCAGCTGCTTCAAATCTGAGTGAGTCTCACCAGGCTACCCATTCGCCCCGTTTCTCCTCTGGAAGTGGAGTGTCCCAATCAGATGCGTCACTGATGAGTTTCCGTAGTAGGGCTCTTCCTTGCACAGTGACTGGAGAGGCTAAATTAAGGGGATCAAAGACACTGTTGATGGTGGACAAGACCCCACGCCGCGTGAATGGCCTGTCACCCACCGACACTTGGAAGGTGAATGCATCATTAGCTATCTCCCAGCACAACCCAAGACTGCATTGTACAGCTGTGGTCTCTCCACTGAGGTCTAAATCCTTTATGCCTTGAGCATGATCTTCTGGTGGGAAAGCCTTCATTACAGCTGGACTGTTGGACATAATCTTGTGGAGTCAAAGGTTTGACTCAGTGAGAGATGCTTGGGTCCTCTTGAGAAGGCTGATAACCTCTGTGTCAGTGGACAGGGACATAAGCCCTTCATCCACATAGAAGTGTCTCTCTACAAACCTTTGTGTGTCTGTGCAGTGTTCATGTTTGCCCTCTTTGGCAGCAAGCCTGAGCCCATAGAGGGCGATTGAAGGTGAAGGGCTATTGCCAAAAACATGCACCTTCATCCGGTACTCGATGAGGTCTTTCATTGGGTCATTATCCCTGAACCATAAGAACCTCAGGAAGTTTTGTTGATCCTTTCTGACAAGAAAGCAGTGGAACATTTTCTGTATGTCTGCCATGATTGCCACTTGCTCCTTTCGGAAACGGATCAGGACTCCTAACAGGCTGTTATTGAGGTCAGGGCTTGTCAACAGCACATTGTTGAGGGAGACACCACCTTCCTGCACACTGGAGTAAAAAAAAACCTTGATTTGGTCAGGCTTTCGAGGGTGATAAACTCCAAAATTTGGGAGCTACCAGCACTCCTCGCCTTGCATCAGAGGAGGGGCTGGCTTGGCCGTGATCATCCTCAAAAACCTTTCCCATAAAAGCAAGGAACTGTTGTTTCATCACAGGTTTCCTGTTGAGGGTCCGACAAAGTGAGGTAAGGCGATTGAGTGCCTGCTTTCAATTGTTCAGGAGCTGCCTCCGTGGCACCTTAAAAGGTAATGGAGCAACCCAGTTGTTGTTTTTTTCATCCCTGTACACTTCTGAATCCATGATCTTTAAAAAGGCAGCATCTTCAATGGATTGAGCAAACTTATCATTTTCCGTTGTTCGGAACAAGTTCAGACCCAAGCAATGGTCTGCAACTCTGTCCAGATTGGACCGGTGCATGTTGATGAGGCCATTCTGTTGCTCCCCACTGTGACATGCTCTCTCTTTCAGGTCCATGAAATTGTTGCAAGGTGAAAAGTAGAAAGGGCGTCCATTCTCCAAAACGTGGGTCTTGAAGGTGCTCACGCTAGGCTTGTGGGCATGCCCAAGGCATACTTCTCCAATCACCATTCAGCCCAAATCCAGTCTCTGAGCAAAGGGGGCATCACCATTAACCTGCTGCTTCACCTTATGTACTCTTACAGTATCTCTCCCTAGCAAGAGAAGGATTTGCGCATTTGGATCAAGCTCTGGGAGGCATTTTGCCATGGACTTCAGATGAGGATGGACTAGGTATGACCTTAGGCATAGGTATCTCTGACCTGTTGGTGGGAATTTCATCGCATTCTATAAGTGGTGGCAAAGCAAGGGTAACCCCTCCATTCACAGACTGAATCTCAAAGCTGCCTGCCTTTTGGCCAGACATGTCAATGACTCCAGTGCATGTTTTAATGAGTAAAGAGAGGAGTGGCTCTTGATATTGAATAGATCGAAGAATTCTGGCCTTGCCAATGAGCGGTTGCTCTGGTCGCCATGCATGGCATACATATTAACTGCCTTGTCGCACTGCCCCTTGGGAAACACACAAACCAGACATATTTTAGAACAAGACATTGCTGGCTGCCCTTCACCACAAATCTCAGTGCTGTGTGAAGTGATTACAGGTGCAGGCACAAGATCTTCTCCTTCCTTATTGTTATCTGATGCCGAAGTTGGAGGTTTAGATGCCTGAGGTGCTGGACCAGGGTGCATAGCTGTGATATGGCAATCGCTTTCACACTGGATGCATCTCACAGAGAATTTACAGTCTTTGGCCAATTGGGAAATCGATGCGCAACATCTGTAGCATATCCCATTTTCGCTCAGGAACAACTTCCTCTCATCAAGTGATTTAGCTCTGAATCCATGGCATTTCTTTAATGGGTGTGGCTTATGATGGATTGGACAGTTCTTCCCTGGATTCTCAACTTGCTTTGGGGAGACGTCACTTTCAGTCTCTGTGGCGATATCTGTTTTGTGGACTGATACTGGCATTCTCCTTGTCCAATAGCCTGCCTTATCTCTCACAGGAGGACTACCATTGCTGGGGAGAGAAAAAACTCGGGTCGTTCCTGGTCTGTGCTTCATAGCAGACAAATCCAGCAAAGAAGGAGAATAGGGGAAAGAGCCCTTTATGTTCATCTTTGAACCTGGAGCCTTGAGATATCCACTTCTCCTGTAGGGCATGTGGAAGTTTCTCTACTATGGGACTAATGCCATAAGAGGTATCCAGGAAGGCCAACCCAGGTAGGTATCCATCCTCTTTTGCAGACTGAAACTCCATAAGGAGGTCTCCGAGCTCCCTAAGTTTGATATGGTCCTTACTGGAGATCCTGGGAAACATATCCAATTTCTTGAAAAGAGCATTTTCGAGTACCCCGGGTGACGCATAACAATTCCTCAATCTATCCCATGCTTTGCTCAGTGCTACACTGGGATTGTTGACATGCACCTGACAAATTCTCCTGACATGATAGGATGACTCCTTGCCCAGCCACTTTGTCAAAAGATCCATTTCTTCACTGGCTGAAAGGTCAAGACCTCTGATGGCATTGTTGAAGGATGACCGCCATGCCCTAAAGTTCTTGGGTTGGTCATCAAACTGGTTGAGCCCTGTAGTCACTAGCTCGCGACGTGCTAAGTACTTAACAAAGTCTGTCATCATGGGCATCTTAAGTTGGTCAGCTGATGTAGTATGGCAATGAGGGGTGTAGTGTTGAGCTGAAGGGTTCAAATTGTGAGTCTGTGGTCCAGAGTGTGGCTTATCTTCATTCCAGTAAGTCGTTTTGGCATGAGAAAGTGGTTTAGAGGGCGTCAAGTCAGGAGGCTGGGCAGGCTCTTCATGTGATTTGACAGTGTTTTGGTAGGAGGGGCCAGTTTAGAAAAAAACATATGAGGTTCCCCATGTGACTAAGCTGTCATTGGATTGGTTGGGTGAAGTTGCAAGGTAATCGCGACATGAGGTTATAAGTAACTCGTTCTGATCTCTTACATATGCACTTGTGCGATCCTCAATGTCTCTCTTAAAAGACCTCTCACTGCCCTTGCTGTGAGAAGTTCTAACTTGTTCTTTGGCTGCCTCCAAGACCTCTGCCTGCATGCTGGCAGCTGCTGCTTCTCTCTGAAGAGCCAAAGTCTCAAGTTTGGCATCCAGTTTTGCTTTCTCCAGGAGCACCCGTGCATCTTCTGCTTTCTGTTTCACCTCTCTCTCGGCCTGCTCCAATTTCAGCTTAGCTTCTTTCTCAGCCAGCTTGAGTTTTAATTTAGCTTCTTTCTCTGCAAATGACACACGTACGCATGCTGCTTCTGCCCTCGCACGGGCCTTGGCTGCTGCACTGGCTGAAGATGCTGATGTGCGTTCGCTGCTTCTGTTGCTGACATGAGAAGCACTGTCTTTGTCTTTAGTTGTGTCCATGATGCAATGTTTATATGCTGTGTGAGATCTGTCACAGTAGCTGATTTTGAACAACCTGGTCACTTGACTTTTTACTGTACTGTCCTCCTAACGGTGTTCTTTAACCAAAATTAGACAGCCAGCCAAACTCCCTTAATGAGCAACACGAGAGTCAGGATGTAGCCTTCTAGCTCCAAGTTTAATATAGACTCTTGTTGAGCATGTTGACATTGCAAGGTGTAAAAGTGAAACAACAAAAACAGTATTGAACGAATTACTTATACGAATAGTGAATGTACATACATTATGTCTACTGAAACACAACATATGAAGCCAAAATTACATAAAATACATTCAAAATAAAGTACATGTATCTTATATGCTCCCATGGATGCATGATATAATAAGCATGTCTTATACTACTGGGACCCCTACCAACTGATAACTGGACATTAATCTACTAACATAAAAATGTACCATCAATATTCATCAAAACTAAAACATATCCTTGCAAACAAAATATATTACTAACAGGCAATGCTGACAGTGGCTCAAATCAACAAGATTGCAACAGATGTGAAGACAGCGTGGTGATCTGCTGAGATCTCAATTCCAACTGAAACATGTGCTCCTGCTTCCTGTTTTCCCTTTTTTTTACTCTCCTGCAATACCGCATCTGACCAGGGGGCGCTATAACAATTCAAACATTAAACTAACTGCCTGGGAGGCAGAACAGCTGTGGACAGACAAACAAAGTCCTGGTCATTCTGATTCACTGCTTACTAGTTATCTTTATCCCATTTCACACAACTAAGTATTTATCATATTTATCATTTGTTGCATATCCATCCATCCATCCATCCATCCATCCATCCATGATTTCCAAAAACAGTTGTTTATTCTTCATTTCAAAAACTATTACAGGAGTTCATGTTTTCATATAATAACCTTAATATTCATTAAATTGAGCCATATTATCGACCTGAAACTGACATTTAAATATAAATTATATATTTTTCTTCTCATCATAATGCGTCACAGCTGAAGTGTATTTCAGAATCAAGTAATAAAACACAAAGAAAGACAGGGAGGGACCTGAGAAAACAGACCGAGCAGAAAAGTGCAGTGAGCAAGAGAAGGTTAAATCAGTGGAGTGAGGAGAGGAGGAGTGGAGCTGTAGAAAGCAGGAGCAGGAAAGAGGAATAACATCTGAGGATGATAGTGAGGGCATGGAACGTCCAAAACATCCTATAGAGGAGGGTCAAGGGCTGTGATAAATCTAAACCTTGAACTAGTTTTAATAATTTCAGAGTCTGTGTCTTGTATTTTTCTAAAAGGAAAATGCTGGATTGTTTCAAATATTTTTTCAAGATATTATAACTACTGCTGAAATGTTTCCTCGAGTAACTCGAATAGTCCAATTACCAAAAATGATCGCTGCATATTTTTGCATTGAGGCTTCGTTTATTTCCTATCAGCTCACTGTGTTTGGTATGGATGATTATTACTGTGGCACAACGAGCTGCTGTGGATACGTGACGTGAAGGAGACGACGGACGTGATTTGATGGCACGGTTTGAAATGGAGGATGATGGAGAAAATGGCAAGGGGTGAGAAGAAGAGTATGGGAAGAGAAAACAACAGAAAATGTCAAAGTTTGGGATCATTTCAAGATAAAACAGAGCAACAAGTTTGTGGAGTGTATGTATTGCAAAGCCAAACTAGCCAACCACAACAGCACATCGTCAAAGGTCAAAAGGTCAAAGGATCTTTATTGTCCCAATACAGGGAAATGGGTTTGCAGCCAGAAGATACACACAAAGATATTCACACACAATACACAACAACAGATAACACATCATGGGCGGGTCTGTACCAATCAAACATGAACACTAGACAATTTCAAACATGGAACTAACTGCCATTCAGCACCTGGATGGCAGTAGGGACAAAGGAAACCTTAAATCTCTTAGTCCGAAGAGCAGGCACCTTCCACCGACGGCCTGAGGGCAACAGTACAAATTCAGACTGAAGAGGATGATCTACACACTCGAAGATCAGAGAAGCCTTCCTGAACACTTGTCTGTGATACAGATCAGGTAACTGAACTCGACTCCTCCCTGTAACCTTACTGGCCACTTTAACAAGGTTACCCAGCCTGTTTTTATTGGCCAGGGTCAGATTTCCATACCAAGCAACAATGCAGAACATAAAACCTGATTCAATAAAACTTCTATAAAAGGTGGTCATCATCTCTGAGCGAACATTAAAAGAGTACATTTTCCTCAAAAAATAGAGCTGCTACTGAACTTTTTTTGCTCTGGAAGCTACGTGAGCGTCAAAGCTTAATTTGTTGTCCACAACCACTCCCAGGTATTTATAGCTGTTTACCAGTTGTTGTTAAATTACTTCTTAATTTTATTTATTTTTACTTTATTTTAATTTAAGTTTATTTTTAGTGTATATTTTAATTTTAATTTAATTTTTCTATTTTTATTATTATTTTGTGATTATATCTAGTTTTATTTATTTTTGTTAAGTGCCATAGTGTGTATCTATATAAATTGTACAATTATGTGTGCTATATAAATGCTAATAAACTTAAACTTAAACCTACCAGCTCAATATTTACACCTTAATGCTAGTTACTACAGGACAAGGACTGGAAGTTCTAAAGCTGATAATCATATCCTTTGTTTTAGACACATTAAGTTGGAGAAAGGATTCATCACACCAAGATACAAAATAATTTACAGCAGGCCCATGAATTAACTCCTCCCCTTCAAGAAGACTCACAATGACAGAATCGTCAGCAAATTTAATAATGTGTCTGTAGAACTTGGAGTGGGTGGGTGGAGCACAGAAGTATGGCAGGCCAGAACTGAGTTTCAAAAACTCTTTATTTAGACACTTTTCAGTCATCTTGGCAAGCACTCCCAGTCACACACAGACACGCACACACATCGGTTGTCTGGTTGGGGAGAGAGCCCTCGTTCTCCTCTCTCTCCCTCCTTATATCGGGCGCGGTCACTGGGGAAGACACACACAGGTTAATTCACATCAGGTGCAGTGATTCTGCCACTTACCTTCCCTGACTCCGCCCTCCGGTCACAGAC
>JAPEKM010000007.1:52543454-52558445 GCA_027575975.1 Cathorops multiradiatus
GAATTTTATATGAGATGCGTGATTTGATTGGGAGCCAGTGAAGCTGTTTGAGTACAGGGGTGATGTGTTGCCACAACATCTGTAGTGGCTTCACAACACAGACTGGGAGGCCTGTTAGAAGGGCATTGCAGTAGTCAAGGCAGGAGATGACCATTGTTTGTACCAGCAGTTCGGTGGCCTGTTGGATTAAATATGGTCTAATCTTCCTTATATTAAATAATGCAAAGCAGCAAGACTGGGCTACAGAAGCAACATGATCTTTGAAGGTCAGCTGACCATCGATCATGACACCTAAGTTCCTTGCTACTTTAGTAGGAGCAAGAGCTAAGGAGTCAGTCTTGATATAGATGCTATGATGTATGGTTGGCTTGGCAGGGAAAACCAGTAGTTCAGATTTTGAGAGATTGAGCTGAAGGTGATGGTCTTTCATCCATGCAGATATATCGGAGAGACAATCTGAGATTTGCGCTGAGACCTTATGGTCATCAGGTGGGAATGAAAGATGGAGCTGGATATCATCAGCATAGCAGTGATATGAGAAGCCATGCGAGTGGATAATCTGGCCCAATGAGGTGGTATACATGGCAAACAGGAGGGGCCCCAGCACTGATCCTTGGGGCACCCCTGTGTCAAAGTGCGGTTCAGATCTGTGCCCTAACCAGGACACTTTAAATGACCACTCTGTGAGATAGGATTCAATCCAGGAGAGTGCTTTACCTGTGATGCCCATATTTTAGAGTATATTTAATAGGATTCTGTGATTGACTGTGTCAAATGCTGCTGATAAATCAAGCAGGATGAGTACCGAAGACTTCATAGCCGCCCTGGCTTCTTTTAGGGCTTCAGTCACAAACAGAGCTGTTTCAGTGGAATGGCCACTTTTAAAACCAGATTGGTTGGAATCAAGGAGGTTGTTTTGGGAGAGGAATTCTGTGACCTGTTTGAAAACTGCCCTTTCAATGATCTTAGAAAGGAATGGGAGGAGAGAAACCGGCTGATAGTTCTCCACTTGAATGGGAGCAAGAGAAGTTTATGAGTAATGGTATTACCGGAGCCTGTTTAAATACAGTAGGAAATATTCCTGACGTCAGTGAAGCATTAATCACATGTGTGATTGTTGCTGTAACAATGGGAGCTATGGATTGCAGGAGGTTGGTTGGGATAGGGTCCAGTAGACATGTAGTCGGATGGCTACATGTAAGGAGATCAGACACATCGCTATCTGTGAGAGGGGTAAATGAAGAAAATGATGCTGTAGGACTTCTGCATATTGGGTTGGTGAGCGGTTCAGTAAACTGGCTGCTGATGGTGGCCACTTTGTCAACAAGAAATGAAGCAAAAGTATCTACTGTCAAGTTGGTAGTGAGTGGTGGCAGTGGCGGATTTAATAGAGTTTTGAAGGTGGAGAATAGTTTCCTGGTGTCAGTGGCATTCTGAATGTTGTCAATATAGAAAGCCTTTTTTGCAGGAGTGACGCTGGATGAGAAAGATGATAGCAGCGACTGGAATGTATTCAAGTCAGAAGGACCTTTCGTGTTGTGCCATTTTCTCTCGGCAGCTGTGAGGTTGGTGCGCAGTGACTGGAGGGAATCATCAAGCCAAGGGTGGGACTGGGAGGATCGAGCAGGTCTGGTGAATAGGGGACACGGCCAATCCAGACAAGAGCTCAGTGTAGAGCACAAGGCCTCAGTGGCATCATCTAACTTACCTCTAGTGAGGAGAATGTGCTATATGGTGGAAGACCAGACGCTACAAGAGAGGAAAAGTGGGTTAGAGACAGATTGCGAAGGTTGCGGTGAAAGGAAACCATAGGGGTTGGGGCAGAGGTTGGTTCTGGTAGGCTCACCCTGAACTGAACAAGATAGTGGTCAGAGAGGTGTAGAGGAGTAACAGTAAGGGTATCTGTGGTACAATTTTGGGTAAAGACAAGATCAAGCTCTTTGCCAGCTTTATGAATTGGAGGACTGGGAACCTGCTGTAGCTCAAATGAGTGCATTAATGACAGAAATTCTGTAGAGCTTGGATTGTCTAAGTGTATATTCATATCGCCAAGGACAAGCATGGGGCAGTTATTTTCTGGGATGGAGGAGAGCAGTGTGTCTAGTTCATCTAGAAAATCACCCATTTGACCTGAAGGACAATAGATGACAATCAAGTAGATTTTGACTGGAACCGTCACCAGAATGGCATGGTATTCGAAAAAGCTGTATTTAACTGAGGGTACATGTTGATTTGTATTTCCATGCGTTGGAAATTAACAGACCGGTCCCACCCCCTCATCCAGATGGATGAGAGTTTGTTGAAAATGCAGCTGGAGTAGCATTGCTTTCAGGTTTAATCCAGGTCTCAGTGAGAGGCAAGATGTCCTGTGCTAGGTGATTAGTGTAGGCAGCAATAAAGTCTGCTTTGTTCACAGCAGACTGAAGGAGGAGAGCCATTGACTGAGATTTGCTTTAACGTATGGAGATCAGTATGGTTACGATGCTGTTTGGCAACATAAAACCTTCTACGTGAGCCGGAGATTACAGGAATAGAGTAAAGACACATTTTGAAAGATAGTTATGGCAAATAGAACAAGTTTGCCTTATTCGGTGGCTTTACTCTGTGTACACGCACAGGTAGACACACACGTCTTTTCCCGATAATGTCTTCACACGAGAAGGGCTGAACACCAGGGCTGACGCTTCTGCTTGGTAAGACTTATTAGAGCTTGAGATGGATAATTTACAACAGCAGAAGATCTCATCAGGTTTCATTCCCATCAGCCAAGAACAGGACTCAAATGAGCATGTGACGCAGCAGAGGCGTTCTCATATCCACACACCATCCGGCACTCTCGGGACTGCAGGTGAGAACACTCACTCAGGGCTTTGCTCTGAAAGCCCTTTTGGAAAATGAGCTTAAGTTCGCCGGAGTCGGCCCTTTTGGTTAACTGCACCTTAATGTATGGAAGGCAGCAGGAGTAAAATAATACCGGTGTCTTGCTGTCAATATTTTCCCCGTTACTCAGCTAACAGCAAAGCAAAACTGAAAACATGCTAACTAGCTAGCCGAGTTAATTATGAAAGCTTATTGCTGTTGATGGTTTTATCGCTACTGCTTGTTTTGTTGTTGTCGCTCTTATTGGTAGTTTTGTTGCTGTTGTCGCTATTGCTGTTGATAGTTTACCACTGTTGTTGTTGTAGTAGCAGTAGTAGCAGTAGCAGCAGTAGTAGTAGTTATTGTTGCTGTTGTTGTAACAGCAGTAGTAGCAATAACAAGAGTAGTTGTTATTATTGTAGTAGTAGTAGTAGCAGTAGCAATAGCAGTAGTTATTGTTGTTGTAGCAGCAGTAGCAATAGCAGTAGTAATTGTTACTGTTGTTGTAATAGCAGTAATAGTTGTTATTGTTGTTGTAGCAGCAGTAGTAGTAGTTATTGTTGTTGTAGCAGCAGCAGTAGTAGCAGTTGCAATAGCAATAGTAGTTGTTATTGTTGTTGTAGCAGCAGTAATTAGAAACTACCCAAGGTTTTTTAGCAGCTTCTACTCAGCCTAGTGCCCACAGAAGATCCCTAAACCAATCCTGTACTACTGAACTGAGTCTTCTACCTTGCTGCAAGAACCACAAGGTGGCATGGTGGTGTAGTGGTTAGCACTGTCACCTCATGATAAGAAGGTTCTGGGTTCAAGCCCAGTGGCCAATGGGGGCCTTTCTGTGTGGAGTTTACATGTTCTCCTTGTGTCTGCATAGGTTTCCTCTGAGTGTTCTGGTTTCCCCCACAGTTCAAAGAGGTACGGTTAGGTTAACTTGGGGCATCCTTGGGCTGAAGTGCCCTTAAGCAAGGCACCTAACCCCCAACTGCCATCTACGACAAACCATTGTCCAACTGATCCGTGGGCACTATAGCATATACAGTAGCTGTCCACTGCTCTGGGTATGTGTGCTTGCTTATTGCTCAGTTATGTGTGTACTGCTTCACATGTGTTACATGAAGAGGATGAATTTCACTGTGCTTGAACATGTATGTGACAAAGGTTTCTTCTTCTTCAACCCATCACCTGGACACTCATCATTTACTGCTTTGAGACAAAGGGGCCCACTTAACCTATTAACAGGGTGGGCCCCTTCCACTTTGAGTGAGGATGGTATGGGAATTTTTTATGAGTTTTATCAGAAACCACCTAAGGTTTTTTAGCAGCTTCAACTCAGCCTAGTGCCCACAGAAGATCCCTAAACCAACCTTGCACAATCAGACTGAGTCTTCTACCTGGCTGCAAGAACCACAACCCATCGCCTGGACACACCATCCACCGCTTCAAGATGTAGAGGCGCACTTAACATACAAACAGTGTGGGCCCCTTCCACTTTGAGTGAGGATGGCAAGGGAACTTTTTATGAGGTAAGAAATCACCACAGCTAATATTTTAATTCAACAACTCTGTATTAACTCCTGACCCTCCACCCCCAACATTCACACACACTCAAACCATACACACCTACTCTCCATATTTCCTTCCCATAGGCCTCACACCACACCACCACTCCTTTCAGTGGAGACCTCGTTACACCCCCACTCCAAAATTGTATTGCATTTTCTTTCTTGCAACTTACATTATTCTGTTGTCAACTTGGTGCATGTGTCCTAGAGTGAGCAAGTGAAGCTGAAAAGCTTAAACAAAAACGTGTGTAAACATTATCTCCCACCTACAGTGCTTCTGTACTCCACCCACATCAGGGAAAGTGGTGCCAAAATTCAGGAGTACCAAAGGGAACCGCCCCATGGAGTCCTCATCGTTCAAGGAGCTCATCCATGTCCTCGCTACCACGCAGCAGAACCAGCATCAAGTGCTGACTGCCCTCCGGAAAGAGCAAGAACAACACTTCAAAGCCTTAGTGCTGGCCCAGTAGGAAGATCACCAGACGTACAGCATCTGCTCATGTCAGTGGGGTCCTCGACCACCACTGCAGCAGACCCTCCCCACTTCCCCTTTATGAAGATGGGGTCATATGACGATCCGGAAGCCTTTCTAGTGCTCTTTGAGCAAGCGGTCAAAGCGTGGGGGTGGCTGGTCAAGCAGCACACCTACTTCCACTGTTGACTGGCGAGACGCAGCTTGCCATGCAGCAGCTGCCCGCCAACAGCCAGCTCATATACACTGACTTGAAGCGAGCTGTCCTACAGCATGTCAGCTGCTCTCCGGAACAACAGCATCAGCGCTTCCGGACACTGAAGTTGGAGGAGGTCAGCCAGCTGTTCACATTTGGCTAACAGCTGTGCGACACCTGGTGGCAGTGGCTGAGGGCAGATGACTGTGATGCTGAGGGAATCGTTGACCTGGTGACACTGGAACTGTACACCACACGACTTCCGGGAGGAAGCCATCGAACTGGTGGAGGACCATCTGGCAGCGGTTCCCTTAGGTACTCCCGGGTTTTGGCACCAATGTAATGCTTTCCCTGATGTGGGTGGAGTACAGAAGCACGGAAGGTGGGAGATAATGTTTACACAGGTTTATTTAAGCTTTTCAGCTTCACTTGCTCACTCTAGGATACACGCACGTACACACACAGTTGTGTTCTGGTCCTGTTGGACTCTCTTCTCTGCTCTCCCTCTTTTATTCTCCACCATCATTGCAACAAATGCACATGCCCACATTAATTGACAACAGGTGTAATGACTTGGCCACTCACCTTCCCCGACCTTGCCCTCCATTCACAAACTGATGTTTGGCCATGTCCCTGCTGACACACCCACCTTTTACAAAGCCACACAGCTTTCCAGATTGCCAGCAGCTGGGCCAGAAAAAGATATGGAAATAGATTCACTGACTCCACTCTCCGCACAATACATCAGTCTCTCTCCTCCCTGAACCCCAATTTAAACACAACACAAACCACTACAGACATTACAAACATCGCAGACCCAAACCATTTTCCACCCTTTGCAGCCCACAATAGAAGTAATTTCCCCAGAACATACTGTCCTCACTCACACAACAAACACAAACCAACAACATACATACAAAACCATCTATACACCACACTACCATGCACCTGATCCAACACATACACCACACATAGCACACACACACACCTATGGCTAACATGCAAACTATGCAGACAGAACATACACCAATCCAACACACATTCACACAACACCACATACACACACTAGACAACAGGTCTACCTCCCCAGTAATTCCATACAATCCTCCTGGGCCCTGTCCATCCACCTTCTCAATTTCACTCCTACCTCCAAGAACACCCAGAATACACCAAGCACAGATACACCATACACACAACAGTCAACCAAACCCCAATAGCTCTTCACCCAAAGAAACTTCCTCATGCACACACATCCATAATCACCTGATTGTACATAACTAACATTATTCTCCTATACTAGCAGGTTCCACCAGAGGAGATGGCCACAACACCCCCACAGCAAGAAAGGGCACTGATGAAACACCATGATAGCAAAGTCAACCAACTTGTTAATTCTGCATCTGTGCCCTTTTCTCCAACCACTGTGGGGTGTCCCCTGAGGCGTCTCCTTCATCAACTCCCCAACGCTCACAACCTACTATGCCACAGCCTATACCTAGCCCTTCCCATACACTCACCCAGCTCTCTTTTCCTTCCCCACCCTGTTCTCCCACCATGGAGGTGACTGGCTCCTCCCCAGCCGGCCCATCACACCCATGGTGTCCTCCCAACTCCCTCTTCTGTGTCTGTGTTGTCTCCTCCTCAGGTGAGTGACTCCCATAAGGCCAGTGCAGAGGGAAAGCCTGGGCCAGTGTCCTGGAGTGGCGAGGGGTATCTCCAGAGTTGGAGTGCCGCAAGGGAGTTGGGAGCTGTGATCTGAATCCCCGACACACCAGAGACCACCCTCGATGGGGCCGGAACGTATTGCATACCAGTAAGTGTTCAAGGGGATACATATCACGCGTTGGTGGATTCCGGTTGTAACCAGACTTCAATTCACCAATGCCTGGTGCAAGGTGAGACATTGGGGAAAGCACAAGGGGTGAAAGTGTTGTGTGTGCACAGGGATGTTCACAATTATCCTTTAATGTCTGTCTGTATTCTATTCTGAGGCCAAATGCATAGAATAAAGGCGGTGGTTAATCCTAGTCTTACCCACTCATTGATTTTTGGAACTGATTGGCCAGGGTTTAACACATAGTGGGTCCTGCACTAGTATGTCATGGGAAGCTCCAAGTGTGGAGTTGACTGGAGAAGCCGTCACAGAGCTGTCTACATCAGCACTGCGTCAGAGCGACACGAGGAGTGAGGAGGAGCCTGCTCCTCCTCCCTCTCTCAGGGATTCCCTTGAGGATTTCCCATTAGAGCAGTCACAAGACAAGACTCTGCAGCATGCATTTGACCAAGTGAGAGTAATCGATGGTCAAACTCTTCAGCTAAGCGCGACACTGGCCTTCCCTTATTTTGTTATTAAAGATAGATTGTACCGAGTGATGCAGGACATTCAAACTGGTGAAAAAGTAACACAATTATTAATCCAAAAGAGCCGTAGGGAACTCGTATTCCATGCAGCTCACTTTAATCCCATAGCTGGACACTTAGGGCAGGATAAAACACTAACCAGAAAAATGGCCCGGTTCTACTGGACAGGGATTCGCGGGGATGTCCATCGGTGGTGTGCGGCGTGCCGCGAATGCCAACTAGTAAATCCTGTGGCCACTCCAAAAGTGCCTTTATGCCCTCTCCCTTTAATCGAGACCCCGTTTGAGCAAATTGGGATGGATCTCATCAGGCCATTAGATCGTTCAGCATGAGGATATCACTTTATTTTAGTTCTGGTAAACTATGCAACATGATATCCAGAAGCAACACCTCTCTGCAATATCTCAGCATGGAGTATTGCGGAAGCGCTCTTCCGTATTATCGCCGAGGTTGGGATTCCAAAAGAAATCTTGACAGACCAAGGCACTACATTTATGTCACACACACTGCGCGAACTGTATAGGTTACTGGGAATTAAGTCTATCTGCACCAGTGTCTATCACCCACAAATGGATGGCTTAGTGGAGCATTTTAATCAAACACACAAACATAATTCAGAAATTTGTAAGTGAGGGTGCATGTAATTGGAATAGGTGGCTTGAACCCTTATTATGTGCTGTACGAGAGGTCCCGCAAGCCTCCATAGGGATTTCTCCATTTGAATTATTAAATGGGCATAAGCCAAGTGGCATTTTAGATGTGCTACTAGAAAATTGGGAGGAGGGACCTTTGCCTAGCAAAAACGAAATTCAGTATGTTCTTGACTTGCACTCAAAACTCCACACCCTCACGCACTTAACCCAGGAGAATTTGCGGCAGGCACAAGAACGTCAAATCTGTCTGTATGACAGGCATGCGCCTTAGAGTTTTCATGCTGGGAGACAAAGTATTATTGCCCACATCAAGTTCTAAATTAAATCACCAAGTAGCAAGGGCCCTTCAAGGTCATACGGCAAGTCAAGGACATCGACCATGAGGTCAGGCGAACGGATAGGGGTAGGGCATTGCAAATCTACCACCTCAACCTTTTAAAATGCTGGAATGAGGGGGTCCCTGTGGCATTGGCATCTGTAGTTCCAGAGAAGACGGAACTGGGGCCGGAGGTAAAAAAATTTAACATCTTAAAGCACCCCAGTCCCCTGTGGAGACCACCTCTCACCAACTCAACTCATGGAGGTAGCCAAGTTGCAAGAGGTATTTTCTGACGTGTCCTCGCCCCTACCTGCCCGCACGCACCTCATAGAACACCACATTGAGACACCCCCAGAGGTGGTGGTGCACAGCTGCCCTTACCACCTGCCCGAACACAAAAAAAAGGTGGCTATGGATGAACTCCAGGCCATGCTTGAGATGGGCATAATCGAGGAGTCCCACAGTGGCTGGAGCAGCCCAGTGGTCCTGATTCCCAAGACCAACAGGTTGGTTTGGTTCTGTGTGGACTATAGAAGGGTCAATGCGGTGTCTAAATTGGATGCATACCCAATGCCTTGCATTGATGAGTTGCTCGATCGGTTAGGCTCTGCTCGCTTTTAGTTGACACTGGATTTAATGAAGGGATATTGGTAGATCCCCTTGACTCCTCTATCCTGAGAAAAAAAAAGGCCTTTTCCACACCATCTGGGTTACACCAATTTGTCACACTTCCTTTGGGGTTGTTTGGGCTCCTGCTACATTCCAGTGGCTCATGGACAGGGTCCTCTGCCCTCACGCTGCCTACGCTGTCGCCTACCTCAATGATATCATTATCTATAGGCATGATTGGCCGTGGCAGCTGGAACATCTGAGGGCTGTTCTAAAGTTGCTGAGGCATGCAGGCCTCACAGCTAACCGGAAAAAGTGTGCAATTGGGCGTATGAAAGTATGGTAGCTGGGATTCCACTTGGGTCATGGGCAGGTGTGTCCCCAAATTAACAAGACTGCAGCGATTGTGGCCTGCCCAAGACCAAAAAGCAGATGAGACCATTCCTGGGGCTGGCCCAAATTAACAAGACTGCAGCGATTGTGGCCTGCCCAAGACCAAAAAGGAGATGAGACCGTTCCTGGGGCTGGCTAGCTATTATCATAGGTTTATACCTAATTATTTGGATATCACCAGCCTGTTAACCAGTCTCACTAAAAAGGGGGCTCCAGATCCGGTCCAGTGGATGAAGCAGTGCCAACAGGAGTTCTCCAAGGTAAAAGCTGCACTGTGTGGGGGGCCACTTTTGCACTCCCCTGACTTCTCTCTCCCTTTATTTTGCAGACTGATGCATTGGACAGAGGGCTGGGGGCCGTTTTGTCCCAGAAGGTGGAGGGTGAGGAGCGCCCCGTACTGTACATCAGCCATAAACTCTCGATACATGAAAGCAAGTACAAGCACCATCAATAAAGAGTGCCTTGCCATCAAGTGGGTGATCCTCGCTCTCCGATACTAACTGCTGGGGTGCCCTTTTACCCTCTGTTCAGACCACGCATCCATCCAGTGGGTCCACCGCATGAAGGATGCCAATGCACGGATCACCCGTTGGTATCTTGCCCTCCAACCGTTTAAGTTCAAGGGGGTCCACAAGCTGGCGGTGCAGATGGTGGTGGTGGACTTCCTGTCCTATCGGGGGGGTCTGCTTCAGGCCAGACAGGCGGTAGGGGTATGTGGCAACAGGGGCGTGGCCAAATGGCAGTTTGCAAATGGAGGGCAGGGTCGGGGAAGGTAAGTGGCTAAGTCATTACACCTGGTGTCATTTAATGTGTTTGTTTGTTGCAGGGATGGAGCATAAAAGGAGGGGGAGAGCAGAGAAGAGTCTCTCTTGAGCAGAACATGTGTGTGTTGCATGTGTGTTGCTGAAAAGCTAAAGAAAAACAGCAAAATAAAGTGTCTGCATGAGCAACAACTCTCGCCTGCCGTGCTTCTGTGCTCCACCCACATCAGGATCTGTTACAGTGTGTTTTCACAGTTTTTATATACGTGCACTGATTGCGCCTTAATCCTGTGCAAGTGTGAGTCATTTATGGTGCATGTACGATGTCCAGAGTGTCCCCGAGAGTCCATCTGATGCATGCGCCAAGGCACGCAGGTGTGACACTCTTGCAAAAAATTAATACAAAATTAATGTAGATATAAATATCTTATGGCAAATTATTATGGCATGTTACAAAAAGTAAAGAAAAAATCAGAGTCCTCATCTCCAATTTACAAGTCCAAATGTATGAGTTTAATGCACGAGTCCGAGTCCATGTCATCAGTGTCCAAGTTGAGTCACGAGTCCTTAAAATTAGGGCATGAGTCGGACTCAAGTCGGAGTCCTGGACTCAAGTACTACAAGCCTACCTGGCATGGGTGGAACATTGAGGAGAAGCCCGAGGAAGGACACTGCACAATACAGTCTCCATGAAACCTAACCATAACCCTTTAATCAGAGATATAAACACTGAGATTATGTCTGAGTTGCAAACACTACTTGGAATGCTGATCAATAAATGTGGGGCTTTGTAAGTGAAAGCTGTGCCCTTGATGCAGCCTTTACTATTTGAGGTGCCAAAAAAAAAAAGCTTATACCTATTGATCTTAGGCATGGCAGGTATTCACTCAGTGCTTTAGAGGTCAATAGTAGTGTTTTATAATCAATGTGAAATTTGATTGGAAGGCATTTCAATGTGAATAAGACAGGGGTGATATGCTCATATCTTCTAGTTGTAGTAAGAACTCTTACTGCTGCATTTTGAACTAACTGAAGCATGCTTATGCACCTACTGGAACATCCAGACAGTAAGGCATTGCAATAATCCAACCTAGAGGTAACAAAAGCATGAACTAGTTTTAGTGCATCATATAGTGACAGTATTTATGACCTTTGTAATATTTCTGAGCTGAAAGAAGACTATCCAAGTAATATTTACATGAGCTTCAAATGAAAGACTGGAGAAAATAACCACACCAAAGTATTTTGCTGCTGCCCATGAAGAAACAGCCATCTCGAGTTACTATGTAATCAGAAAACTTACTTCTAGCTGCATGTGGTCCTAGGACAAGTACTAGTAATGTCTCGTCAGAATTAGATAGAAGAAAGTTAATAAGCATAGGGTGTAAAATGTCCTTTACACAATCCTCCATTTTATTAAGCTGGTGTCTCTCATCTGGTTTTGCAGAAACATACAACTGTGTGCCATCAGCATAACAGTGAAAAGTAATACTATATGCTTACAAATAATATTACCCAGAGGAAACATATTTTAAGAAAAACGCAGTAGGCCAAAGACAGCACCTTGTGGAACACTTTACTTTAGCATGCATACAGAAGTCACCATTTATATATACAAATTGACAATGATCAGTTAAATGAGACCTGAGCCAGCAGAGGACCATTCCTTTAACTCCAATCACATTTTCTAGTCTATCAAGGAGAATAGTATGATCAATGGTGTCAAAAGCTGCACTAAGGTCAAGCACTACACGCAAGGAAACACAACCCTGATCAGGAGTGAGCAGTCGGTCATTTAATACTTTAACCAGTGCTGTCACTGTGCTAGGATAACGTCTAAATCCTGACTGATACCTTTTCTGGATGTTACTCCCATGTAGAAATGTGCATAACTTATGCCACATTTTTTTCTAGAACCTTGAGAAATAAAAGGGAGGTTTGATATTGGTCTATAATTGGACAGCTGACAAGGGTTCAGGTTAGGTTTTTTAATCAAGGGTCTGGCAACTACTAGGTTAAAGGATTTAGGTACATAGCCACTGCAAACAGAATAACTGTTTTTCAAAGAAGTTTGATTGCTTATGGTGTTTGAGGAATCGTACAGATAGGGGATCTAGTACAAAAGTTGAAGATTTTGATGAGAAAATAAGTAAAATTATTTTGGTCTCTCCAAGGGGTGTAAAACAAAAATCATTGCTCCAATGTCGTTATATTGTTCTTCACAGGGATATTTATCAAATTGTCTAGTTTTAAATCAATAGTTTGATATTTTTGCCTGATATTTTCAATTTTGCCATTGAAAAAAAAACTTAAGTCATCGCTAATACATGTTGAAGGTGGGCATGTTTCAGTGGTGGTCTTATTCCTAGTTTATTTTGCTGAAATATTACAGAAAAGTTTAAGATTATTTCTTATCTTCTATTAGGGTCGAGACAAACGTTGATCAAGCAGCATTAAAAGCTTGTCTATGTCATTCCAGAGGCTCTCTTTCCATGGTAATTGAAACACTATCAATTTTGTTTAACACCATTTTCTAATTTTGTGTTTTCAGGTGCATGTGTGATCATTATACCAGGGTGCTAGTTTTTTCCCCCCCCCCTCCTGAATTATTTTCTTTTAAGTGGAGCTACATTATCTAAAGTAAAGTGGAATGTTGACTAAGCATTCAGGTGGCTGATTAAGTTCGGTGGGACTTGATAGTGATCCAATGAATGTTGACAACTCTGGGAGACTATTGATAAAAGTTTATGCAGTAGTTGGTGTGAATGCACTTTTGACATGGTGGTGTGATAAGGTGCATATAGTGTTGCTAAGACATTTCAAAGGAGAGGAGGTAATGATTTGAGGTAGTTTCAGACTGGAAGTGCAACTATATTTCTATATTTAATACAAATGCAACTATTACATTGAGAGTGTGACCACTAGGAATCATACAAAAACGTGAACAAAAATAGGGTTAGGTCCTAAGACGTTCTGATTAACCTTTACTGAATCTAGAACAGACACAAATGCTGTTCTCAGAGTCTTACAGGTGATCAAAATGAATAGAAAGAAAAGAAAGAAAGCACAACTTTATTCATCACTTATGAAATTTCCTCTCTGCATTTAACCCATCTGAAGCAGTGAACATAAACATGCAAGTGAGCAATGAGCGCACACACACCCAGAGCAGTGGGCAGCCATGCAAACAGCACCCAGGGAGCAGGTGGGAGTTCGGTGCCTCGCTCAAGGACACCTCAGCCCAAGGCCGTCCCATATTAACCTAACCACATGTCTTTGAACTGTGGGGGAAACTGGAGCACCCGGAGGAAACCCAAGCAGACATGGGGAGAACATGCAAACTCCACACAGAAAGGTCCTCGCCATTGGGTTCGAACCCTGAACCTTCTTGCTGTGAGGCGACTGTGCTAACCACTACACCACCATGCCAACCAATCATAATAATAATAATGTCTGCAACAATTAATTCTTTGTCTAAAGAAATAACCAGATTTGAGATAAAATCTGCAAATTCAGTAGGAAATTCAGAATACAGACCATGGGTCTATAAATAACAATTAGCTGAATCAACTGGTTTTTTTTGGCTATGCAAGTTAAAGAACTTCAAACATACTGAATTTTGTTCAGGTTTTTGTACGATTCCTAGATTATCATTATAAATAACTGTGATGCCTTCTCCTCTACCAGTTAAATGAGGATGATGCATACTGTATAGCTTCACTTAAATGCTCGATACTCATTTGGTTTGATCCACATTTCTATTAAACATAATACATTAAACTCCTGATCCATAATAATTCCATTAACAATTAGTCTCATGCTGCAATACTACACTGATAATAGTGTTGCAGATAAGTCATTACCTGTATGGTTGTAATTAAGTATTACTTAAGATCAAAAGAAAAAAATAAACATGAAAAGTTGTTTTAAACATCACTATAAGGTTACATATTTTAAAACAATCACATAACATAGACAATAAAGTTGAAAGTACAAGTCATTTTCAGCCAAAACTGTATTAATAACCATATTTAATTTGACAACTTTAAATCATGCAATGTCTCTGAATTAGTGCACTTACTGTATAGATCTTAAATATAACTGAATACCGTAAGTAAACTTTTTCCAGACTGTGATTAGGGATACGGCTTCTCTCCTGTGTGAACGCGCTGGTGTGTTTGGAGATTACTCCGCTGAGTAAAACTCTTTCCACACTGTAAGCAATGATACGGTTTCTCTCCTGTGTGAATGCGCTGGTGTGTTTGGAGATTACTCCGCTGAGTAAAACTCTTTCCACACTGTGAACAGTAATATGGCTTCTCTCCTGTGTGAATGCGCAGGTGTATTTGGAGATCACTCCGACAAGCAAAACTTTTCCCACACTGTGAGCAGTGATACGGCTTCTCTCCTGTGTGAATGCGCTGGTGTTGTTGGAGATAACTGTGAAGCGTAAAGCTCTTTCCACATTGTGAGCAGTGATACGGCTTCTCTCCTGTGTGAATGCGCTGGTGTTTTTGAAGATTACTCCGCTGAGTGAAACTCTTTCCACACTGTGAGCAGTGATACAGCTTCTCACCTGTGTGAATGCGCTGGTGTTTTTGGAGATTACTCCGCTGAGTGAAACTCTTTCCACACTGTGAGCAGTGATACAGCTTCTCTCCTGTGTGAATGAGCTTGTGTATTTGGAGATTACTCTGCTGAGTAAAACTCTTCCCACACTGTGAGCAGTGAAACGGCTTCTCTCCTGTGTGAATGCGCTGGTGTGTTTGGAGAGCACTCTGCTGAGTAAAACTCTTCCCACACTGTGAG
>JAPEKM010000007.1:53853322-53866105 GCA_027575975.1 Cathorops multiradiatus
ATAAATACCTGATACTCCCTATTAGTCAGACAGAACTGAAGAAGCCTTTTGGATGAGAGGTGAAATGTCTTCAAGAACCTTCAAGCAAGCCCAGTTGCTCTCTTTTACCACCCACAGTTTACTATGACCTGGATGACTGATAATCTTCACGGACATATGGGGAAGGGGATGGGTATGACAATACCGAAGTCTCCAAGGTTGTGCCTGTTTGGGGATCACACAGAGCTTCCGAAAGCATCAAAGTATGACCTTGCAGTAATAAAAGTGGGGGCTATAACCAGAGTGATTCTCAACTTATGTCAAAGATAGTATCCTATGAGGACATGTTGGCAAGAGTCAATAATGAAAATGAGAACTATAAGAAGTCATAGGACCATTTTTTTGCCTATGGCATTGTGGGGATGTTATGAGGAGTAAAAGTGCTACTACGGTTGCTGAAACTATTTATCATTGGTATGTATATGTAGATAAAGATTTCTTTTCCCTTTCATTTTTGGCTTGATACTCAACTTAAAAAGGGGACATATGACCATACACTACCAATGCTGTCTGTTCCATGTTGTTATATATTATTACATGTTTTATACATGAAAATCAAATAAAAAGTTGAATTACAAAAAAAAATTTTCATCAGTAACTTGAATGAAAAGTTGAATCTTAGAAATATTTACCTGAATTTCATAATTTTGTTCCCTTCTTGCTTTAAAAACAGTGTACATTGAAGTTGACACAGACTCCACAACACTTTGTAAAACCTGACGATCCATATTAGATCAAATCCACTGGTTTGTTATCAATAGAATGGAAAATCTCATGGAAAAACAGACTTTTTTTTTTTTTTTTACCGTGGAGTTAACATGGTCAATATCATGAATTTGCTTAAATTTCAATAGTGACCTAAATTTTTTGCAATACTGAAAAGTCAAGATGTTGCATATTTACTTCTTTGTTGTAGAATTTTAATTTATTGGATAGTTACATATGAAACCATGGTTATATTACTGTGTGGAGGACAGGTCACTTTTCTTTGGGACGTGCTGAAGCATCTCTTACATGAGGTCCAGAATGAAAACATGTAAAACTCAGATTTCTAATTATGAGAGCTTGAGATTATGATTATGAGAGATTATGGAATTATGATTAAGCAATGAAAATTAAACCAATTTATATATTCATAACATTGTCTTCTTTTATCGGCAAGGTATTTTTGATGCTTAATCGAAATAAGTGCTTAAAATAAGCAAAATTATCTGTCAGATAGAATAAGAAAAATTTGCATCAGAAATTAGTAAACATTTTGAGAACTATGCTTAATTATCTTATATTTATCAAAATCTCATAATGAGAAATATTAGATAAATTTTTTAATATAGGTCCAGCTGCAGTCGAAGGAAAAAGGCACTCAGCTATCTGCATAGTTGCCACCTCTCTCTTTGCAGGGTGGCACTTTGCAGTTTAACTGCACTGTCTGCAAATGTCTATATATGTGTGTCAAAGAAAAGTTTTGTCTCTGGTGTATAATGTTGTGCTGTAGTGTGCTATAGTTCTCCCTTGACAATACTGAACTTGACTGCCAAGTGAAAAAAAAAAATGGTATCAGTGACTGGTTAATAAACCACCCAACACAGTGAGGAAGGTTCTCACTGTAAACAAAAATATATTTTATGTACATATTCGTGCCATAAATACCAGAGCAAAATGAGTTCAAGTCCCTTTGCATGCCTGTATGCTTACCCAGCAATGAGTTCAGGAATGCTATACAGTTGCATCATGCTTGTTTGGAAGCTGTGCAGTACTTTTCCTCAAGCCATGAACCTTGTGGGTGTGGCGATTTCTTTTACTGTTTAAAATCTTATAGTAGAGATGAAAAAGTCCATCTACCTCTTTTTCTATCCAATTAGTGTGCATGATTAGAGAGAATACACCACAATTTTCTCCCAAAGGTTCACTTTTTTCTTGTCAATTAAGTTTACTTTATTCTGAATAAAGTCTCTTCATCTTCAGAGGTTCACATTCTCAGCAAAGTCTCTTACATGTGCACAACATATCACAACAGTAAAAAAAGAAAGAAATGTTATGTCTCAATTACCCGCATTAATATTACAAAGTTAGAGAGTGGTGGATTATGTGGAACAGAGCATGGAAAGAGAGGGAGAAAAACAAAAAAGGAATTGGTAGGTTTTTCGACTTTGATTATGTATCAAATATGTTAAAATATATTTTTTAATAATTTTGTTGTTTTTAAAAGTAAAATAGCAAAGTCTAATCCTGATTTGGTTTTTGTTTTCTTTGGCAATTACTGTCAATCACAGGAGTAGAGAGTATTATGTAGGCATAGCAAGGAGCTTCTCTGATTACATTAAGGCAAATATTATTGGCACACATTTTCTTTTGTAACATCTGATTATGTATTTACCGCTCATTACATCATTATAGTCAACTCGGCTTGAAGTTTGATTTGTCACCAAGATTTCAATAGTGTCTGAAACAGACAGAAGTCAAAGTTTTACAGCCTTCCTGTTTCCCACCACCATTTTCTCCTCATTGTGATCACCTGGCAATTCCCACCCACCAGCTAGCCCTGGCCTGTCAAACAGCCAACAGGAGGGGGATGATGGCTGGCACTGCTTCATTTTGTTCCTAGAATTTCAGTAGTAATTCACTGATTTTGATGGCAATGCACTGTTATGATCAGCAGGTGGCAGTGTAATCCTATAGATTCTGGATAATGACTGTGAAGCATGGAAGTTTTGGTTGTCATGGGCTGATTGTAAATACAGAGACTGGACTTAGTGATTATTTTGGCTTTTGACAAGAGGAGATAAAAGTCCCCCGAGCATGCTGACATCTCTGTTTGTGCAAAATAAATCAAATTGGCATGTCTGCAATGTCATTGCTGGGAAGGATGACGTATGCTTCACCTTTGGTGGTGATCAAGACATCTGCTTCAGTTCCTCACTTTGATTAGTATAACATATGATCAGAGAAGTGCCATTAAACAGCCATTACTTAATTGCATTAGTATATGGGAGAAGAAGAGTGGACAAGTCTGAACCAACTGTTGCTGTGTGTATTGCTGCCCTGTTACATGTTTAACCTTGGCCTGTTTGTGTACACACCCATCTGTTACTTGTGGTCCATTGTTGCTGTAAGGAGGCTACTGAGGGTCCAAAAGGCCTCTTTTGAATACTCCAACTCAATTCAGGCACACACGTGACTGATTTTTGCCTGTTGTCCTGCTTAAAAATTGCACTGATGAGAAGTCTTGCTGATTGTTGGAAGCAATATGCATGGCACAATATGTATGATGTCTGAAGGACTTTGGTGCCACCTCGGAGGAAGCCATTCTCCTCAGGCTTTGGAAAAATTGTCAGTGGACATTCCAGATGGCCCAGGGCTGCTTCCATGGCCTTGCTGGTGCTCATTATGCCAACGGTTAGTGCAGCGACGCCGGGCATTCATGAAGAAGTTGTTCACTGTGTTGAGTTCTAGGCCAAGCTGTTGTGCAATAGTCAGCTGCATTTCTTTGCTGGGCCGCTTATTCTCTTTGAAGATGGCAATAAGTGTGCGTCGCTGCAGGTCAGTGAACACAAGACGCTGCTTTTTAGGGACTGTACTGCGTTCCTTCAGCTGATCTTGCTCTTTTCGTTTACAAGCTGCAGAAAGAACAGAAAATGGAAGGAAAAGGAAGATGGAATCATGAGTGAGGGTCTGTCAGTGGTGCAAAACATCTACAGCACCACGTGTTCCACATTCAAACATTCATTTAATTCATTCAATTAATTAATCTTATGCTTCTGGCCTGAAATAAATTTCAGTCTTGTTAATGAATGGAGAATTGTGACCAAAGACATATTTATGAACTGCACTGACAAATGAGAAAATATATATAGTTATAGTTATAGTTATGTTGTGCAGTATGGTTGGACCTACAATGCACAATAAGCAGAATACCTGATTTACTGATTTAGTATTCATGATCATCTGAATATGTGAAATAAATTACTATATAAATCTTTATCAACAAAAATTTGTGAAAGCTTTACCCATATTTTATCATCTAATATTAGCTAAAGCATGAGAGATGATGTTCTTGAAAACTATTCTGTACACTCTGACACAAACACTGTAAAAATTTCAAATTGATTTAACTTGGAAATATAAGTTCACCTGCTGCCTTGAAAATGCAAGTTAACTCAATTTGATGATTATCTTTGTTTCAACTCAGAAAATGACCTACTACTGAGCTCTGATCAGGGTCATGGGTCTTTGCTTTGGTTGTTTGAACTTAGTGCAGTTTTTGACACTACTATTCTCCTTGATAGACTGCAAAATGTGGTTGGAGTTAAGGGAACAGCCCTCTCCTGGCTCAGAACTTATTTCACTGATCATTATCTGTTTGTAGATGTAAATGATGTCTCTATGCATACTAAGGTAAGTTTGGTGTTCTGCTAGGTTATGTTTTAGAGCCACTGCTTTTTCCCCCCCTATACTATATATGCTACCTCTGGATAAAATTATTGGTCAACATGGTATTAGCTTCCACTGTTGTGCTGATAGACACCAGTTTAATAAAGTTGAGGAATGTGTAAAGGACATTATATGCTGGATGCATTCTGGATAGCCTTTCAGTTACATCATGTGCAGCAGTCAAAGACCTTGGTGTGATTATTGACTCCAGTCTTTAATTTGAAGATAAGAAATATAATGTCACTACATGATGCAGAAAAAAACCTAATTCATGCTTTTCCTACCTCTAGGTTGGATTAGTGTAATATCTTACTGTCTGGGTGTACTAGTAGGTGCCTATGCCTATTCCAGGTAGTACACTCTCTCTCTCGCTCTCTATCTCTCAACACTGACTTCTTCTGTTCTCTTGACTTGCATGATCCATCCTTCTGCCTTACTTCTAGTTGGAGTTTTCATTACCTGAATGTCACTTGCTGCTGCTGAGGATGACCCCACATGGTCAGTGATTAATGTGGAGGGTACCATGCTGAAACCATTAATATGTCTGTGGATGTTCTTCCTGAGGACTGCAATTGCTACACACAGTTTTTTACTCATGTCTCCATCATTAAACAGTTGATAACTTGAACAAAACTTCAAGTTAAAACTATAATGTATTTGGAAATGACTCTGATGCTTATATTCACCAGTTGTTCATAAGCTCATTAATCCCTGGTTAAATAATTACACTTTTTGACTATATAGTATACAGTTATAGAAGAGAACATATCTTCAATGCCACTGGTATCACCCAGATGAGGATGGGTTCCCTTTTGCATCTGGTGTCACGTCCATGCACATTGGTGGTTGGAGCACACAATGCACACTGTAGACTGCTACTTGTGCAGTGCCTCACTCAAGCGCATAAGAACTAATTGTCATGCACCTGTTTCTGATTTGAGTGCAATCACAGCACGCACATAAAAGGACTATCACAACACAGACTTTGGAAAGTATATGCACTGTACCTTGTGTCTCACATTACTAAGCCTTGTGGCTCTGTATTGCTTTCTTGGTTTTGACTCATGTTTATGTTTTTGGACTTTGCCTTTGATAATGCTGCTTATATCCTGTCTGTGCTTTACTTGACCACTGCTTGTTATTTTGACCATGATTTTCCATGATGTTTTAGAACTGTTTGCCAGTGGGTTTTCAAATAAATCTTCCTGCACTTATATCTATCTACTGCTCTTTACCTCTTTGCCTACAAAATTGATGTAACAGAAGAGAGACAGCATGGTGAGCAACACCATGCCAGAGGCAGAGACAGAATGACCCCTAGAATTTTTTTTTTTTTTGGGGGGGGGTGATACCAATAAGGCCAACACAGCAGCAGATGGGGAGACCTTCACTCCAGAGTTCACATGAGAACAACCTGCATTTCTGTACTTGCTCTTCCATCTGGCTTTGGACATGTTGTTGTTCCACCACCAGGCTTCAGGGAGAACAAGACTGTCACCCTGCCGCCAGGCTCCAGGCATGACACCATTGCTCGAACCATGCCAGACCACATACCTGCCAACTGTCCTGCTAATCTCAAGTATGTTCCCCCATGCCTCAGTGACCATGTGATCACGTGGGCTCACATCCCACCAGCCATGGGCCATTTAGGCATTAAGGGCACTGTGGCAGCAGGGGCATGGCCAAGCAGTGGTCTGTGAATGGAGGGTGGGTTCAGGGAAGATAAGTGGCTAAATCATTACACCTGGTGTCAATTTGTGTGTGTGTGTGTGTGTGTGTGTGTGTGTGTGTGTGTGTGTGTGTGTGTGTTGCAGGGATGGAGCATAAAAAGGAGGGGGAGAGCAGAAAAGAGTGGCTCCCCGACCATAAAACATGCATGTTGCGTGTGTGACTGGGATAAGCTGAAAAGCTGATATAAATCACAAAATAAAGTGTTTGTGTGAACTCCTACTCTCACCTGCTGTGCTTCTGTGCTCCACCCACATCAGGGATTTACTACAGTGGTGCTGAAACCCAGGACACACAGAAAGGAACCACCCCATGGAGTCCTCCCCATTCAAGAGCTCATCCTTGCCCTCGCTACCACCCAGCAGAACCAGCATCAAGTGCTGATCACCCTCCGGAAGGAGCAGCAGCAACGCTTTGAATCCTTGATGCTGGCCCAGCAAGAAGATCGCCAGACATTCCGGCACCTGTTCACATCAGCAAGGCTGTTGGCGACCGCTGCTGCCACCCTCACGAAGATGGGACCGCAGGACGATCTGGAAGCATTTCTCACTCTCTTTGAGCAAACAGCTGAAGTGTGGGGGTGGCCGCTGGAGCAGTGCATGGCGTGCATCCTCCCGCTCCTGACTGGTGAGGCGCAGCTTGCAGTGCAGCAGCTCACTGTTGACAGCCGGCTGGTCTATGCTGACCTAAAGAAAGCCATCCTGCAGCGGCTCGGCCACTCCCCAGAACAGCATCATCAGCGCTTCCGGACATTGGCACTGTAGGAGGTCGGCCAGCCGTTTGCATTCGGCCAGCAACTTCGGGACGCCTGCCGGTGGTGGCTGAGGGCGGAAGACCGCAACGCCGACGAGATCATCGATCTGGTGGCGCTGGAGCAGTTTGTCTCTCGACTTCCAGAAGAAACGGTGGAACGGGTCCAGTGTCACCACCCAGCGTCGCTGGAATGAGCCATCGAGCTGGCGGAGGACCATCTGGAGGCAGCTCTGATGGCAGGCAGATGAGGTGTCTCCCCTCACTTCTCTTCTTTCTCTCTTTTTTTCTCCCCCTGTCTCTTGCCCCCCTCCCCACCCCATTCCCCTGCCATGGAGGCGGCGGCTGGCTCCTCCCCAGCCAGCCCATCGCACCCATGGTGTCCGTCCCTCTCCCTCTCCTGTGTCTGTGTTGTCTCCCCCTCAGGTGAGTGACACCCATAACACGAGTGCAGAGGGAAAGCCTGGGCCGGTGTGCTCGTGTGGCGGGGAATCGGAGCATCCCCAGAGTCAGAGCTCTACAAGGGAGGTGGGTGCTGTCATCTGGATCCCCGACATGCCAGAAACCGCCCCCAATTGGGCCAGAATATATCGCATACCGGTGAGTATTCAAGGGGATACATATGACACTTTGGTGGATTCTGGTTGTAATCAGACCTCAATTCACCAACACCTGGTGCATTGGGGGGAGCACAAGTGGTGAAGGTGTTGTGTGTGCACAGGGATGTTCACCATTACCCTCTAGTGTCTGTCCATTTTCTATTCCAAAAGCATAGAATAAAGGCAGCGGCTAGTCCTCGTCTTACCCACTCGTTGATTTTCGGAACTGATTGGCCGGGATTTAAAGAACTAATGGAGTTTTTAACACGTAGTGGGTCCTGCTCTAGTAGGTCACGGGAAGATCACGGTGTGGCATTGGCTGGAGAAGCTGTCGCAGAGCCGTCCACATCGACACCACATCAGAGTGAGGAGCAGCCTGCTCCTCCTCCCTCTCTTGGGGATTCCCTTGGGGATTTCCCGGTAGAGCAGTTTCGAGATGAGACTCTGCGGCATGCGTGTGACCAAGTGAGAGTACTCGATGGTCAAACTCTTCAGCCAAGCGCAGCACTGACCTTCCCCTATTTTGCCATTATTAAAGATAGATTGTACCGAATGACGCAGGACACTCAAACTAAGGAATGAGTAGCCCAGTTGTTAATCCCAAAAAGCCGTAGGGAACTTGTGTTCCATGCGGCTCACTTTAATCCCATGGCTGGACATTTGGGGCAAGAGAAAACACTAGCCTGAATAATGGCCCGGTTCTATTGGCCAGGGATTCGTGGGGATGTCTGTCGGTGGTGTGTGGCATGCCGTGAATGCTAATTAGTAAATCCTGTGGCCATTCCAAAAGCGCCATTGCGCCCTCTTCCTCTAATCGAGACCCCGTTTGAGTGAATTGGGATGGATCTCGTCGGGCCATTAGATCGGTCAGCACGGGGATATCGCTTTATTTTAGTTCTAGTGGACTATGCAATGCGATATCCGGAAGCAGTGCCTCTCCGTAATATCTCAGCACACAGTATTGCAGAAATGCTCTTCTGCTTCATCTCCCGGGTCGGGATTCTGAAAGAAATCCTGACAGACCAAGGCACCTCATTTATGTCACGCACACTGCGTGAGCTGTATGGGTTACTGGGGATTAAGTCTATCCGCACCAGTGTCTCTCACCCACAAACGGATGGATTAGTAGAGTGATTTTACCAGACACTCAAAAACATAATCCCGAAATTCGTTAGTGAAGATGCACGTAATTGGGATAAGTGGCTCGAACCTCTGTTATTTGCAGTATGAGAAGTCCCGCAAGCCTCCACAGGGTTTTCTCCCTTTGAGTTATTATATGGGCATAAGCTGCATGGCATTCTGGATGTGCTGCGGGAAAACTGGGAGGAGGGACCTTCATCGAGTAAAAATGAAATCCAGTACATTCTTGACCTGCGTGCAAAACTCCACACCCTCACGGACTTAACCCAGGAGAATTTGCGGCAGGCACAAGAACGTCAAAGCCGGCTGTATTACAGGGGCACAAGCCTTAGAGAATTCATGCTGGGAGACAAAGTACTTGTATTATTGCCCACGTCGAGTACTAAATTAGTCGCCATGTGGCAAGGGCCCTTTGAGGTCACATGGCGAGTCGAGGATGTCAACTATGAGGTGAAGCAAACAGATCAGGGTGGGGCACTGCAAGTCTACCACCTCAACCTTTTAAAATGCTGGAATGAGGGGGTCCCCATGGCGTTGACATCGGTAGTCCCAGAGAAGGTGGAGCTAGGGCCAGAGGTAAAAAAAGATAACATCTCGGACCACTCCGGTCCCTTGTGAAGACCACCTCTCGCTGACCCAACTCACGGAGGTAGCCAAGCTGCAGAAGGAATTTTCCAATGTGTTTTCACCCCTTCTGGGTCGTACCGACCTCATAGAACACCACATCGAAACGCCCCCGGGGGTGGTAGTGTGTAGCCGCCCTTACCACTTGCCCAAGCACAAAAAAAAGGTGGTTCAGAACGAACTCAAGGCCATGCTTGAAATGGGCATAATTGAGGAGTCCCACAGTGACTGGAGCAGCCCAGTGATCCTGGTTCCCCAGACCGATGGGTCGGTCCGGTTCTGTGTGGACTATAGAAAGGTCAACGGGGTGTCTAAATTCGACGTGTACCTAATGCCTCGCATTGATGAATTGCTTGATTGGTTAGGCGCTGCTCGCTTTTATTTGACACTGGATCTAACAAAGGGATATTGGCAGATCCCCTTGACTCCTCTATCCCAAGGAAAAATGGCCTTTTCCACACCGTTTGGATTACACCAATTTGTCACGCTCCCTTTTGGGTTGTTTGGGGCACCCACTACGTTCCAGCGGCTTATGAACGGGGTCCTCTGCCCTCATGTCGCCTATCTAGATGACATAATAGTCTACAGTCATGATTGGCAACGGCAGTTGGAACACCTGAGGGCCGTTCTAAAGTCGCTGAGACAGGCGGGCCTCAAAGCTAACCTGAAAAAGTGTGATTGGGCGGGTGGGATTATGGTATCTGAGGTTCCACTTGGGCCATGGGCAGGTGCGTCCCCAAATTAACAAGACTGCAGTGATTGCGGCCTGCCCGAGGCCCAAGACCAAAAAGGAGGTGAGACGGTTCCTGGGGCTGGCTGGCTATCATCGTAGGTTTATACCTAATTATTCAGACGTCACCAGCCTGCTAACCGATCTCACTAAAAAGGGCGCTCCAGATCCGGTCCAGTGGACGGAGCAGTGCCAACAGGCCTTCTCTGAGGTAAAAGCGGCACTGTGTAGGGAGCCATTTTTACACTCCCCTGACTTCTCTCTCCCTTTATTTTGCAGACTGATGCATCGGACAGAGGGCTAGGGGCCATTTTGTCCCAGGAGATGGAGGGCAAGGAGCTTTACATCAGCCAGAAACTCTCAATTGTGATGTACCTGCTTTCACACATCAAGAGTGTCTTGCCATCAAGTGGGCGGTCCTCATCATCTGATACTACCTGCTGGAGCGCCCTTTCACTCTCTGATTGGACCATGCGCCTCTCCAGTGGCTCCACCGCATGAAGGATGCCAATGCACAGATTACCCGTTGGTATCTCACCCTCCAGCCATTTAAGTTCAAGGTGATCCACAGGCCAGGGACACAGATGGTGGTGGCGGATGTCCTGTCCCATCGGGGGAGTCAGCTTCAGACCGGACGGCTCCCTGGCCTGAGTCGGGTGGTGGGGGTATGTGGCAGCGGGGGTGTGGCCAAGCAGCAGTCTGTGAATGGAGGGTGGGGTCAGGGAAGGTAAGTGGCTAAGTCATTCCACCTACTGTCAATTAATGTGTGTGTGTTTGTTACAGGGACAGACCTTAAAAGGAGGGGGAAAGCAGAGAAAAGGGGCTCCCTCCTGACCACAACACGTGTGTAGAGTGAGTGAAAGAAAGAAAGCTGAAAAGCTAGAAATAAGTGAAACAAAGTTTGTGTGTGACCATTAACTCTCGCCTGCCGTGCTTCTGTGCTCCACCCACATGAGGAATTGCTACATATTCTATCCACATTCACTGGATTTTGAGAAACAGAGCATTTTTATTTTTATGCAAATTCAGTAAATAAAAGCTTTATACAAAATGTCCAACAATCATTTCCACTTGGAACATAAACAAACCGGTGAAATGACAGGAGCAATTTGTGAAAAATGTGATAATAATTCTTGAAAAATAAAAATACATGCTTGCCATCAAATACTTTTATCCCAGATTTTGTTGCTTTTTTGTGGTTTTGTTTGAGTAGAGTTTTTATTTCGTCCTCGGTTGGTTCAGTAATGCGCTGCCATTTTGTTTTTTTCTACTCGCGGTATATGAGCTGATAGCCTAGAAATAGAGTAGCCAATCACAGTGTGCAATTGCTCATATTCAGTGAATGTGGATAGAATAGTTTGTGTTATTTGAGGCTCAATATGAACCAAAGTTACTTTTACCACCCCATAGTTGACTAACAATAACAGCACCTCCTGAAGAGTTTTATTCCTCTTATACCATAGTAATTTGCCAACAATTACATTTTAATGTATTAATGAAGACATATCAATAACACACTGGACATAACATTGTGAAACATCCACCACATTTAAATCACTTTTGTTATAAGAGCTATAAACAAACAAGGGTGGGTTTCCCAAAAGCATCGTAGCACAAAGATCATCTTTAAATGGTAGAGCGAGCATCACCATGAACACTCTCTCTCCTTAGCGTTAAGAGGCTTTTGGGAAACCCACCGCAGGTCATTTCACCTGCCTCTCTTTTTCCTTTGTCCTGAAAACACTTTACACATATTACAAAGCATTTTATGCTGGAGATTCCTTCTGTAAATGTTACATAAACATCTCCTGACAGAAAACTTCATATCAACCATTACAGGTTTTTCTTCGTTAATGCTTTATTTAATCAGTTTAAAATTAGCAATAGGTTATGTGGTCCAGCCCCCACACAAGTCCCTGTGAATTAGCTGTTACTAGAAAAACATTAATGGATTAGAATGAGTGTGTTAATCTTAACTGGCTCTCAGTTACAGTAAATTAATCACCACCTTCTGACCAATCAAATTTGAGAAATTAAAAGCATGTGAGCAACAGGTGCAAGATAGTATTGGTAGTATAATAAGAGTCATATTAGTGTTGTAATTTTACATCTTCCTTTCTGAATATTTTGTACATACAGACTGTTTTCCCCCTCTGAACGTCGCTGCTGTGTGGAGAGCAGTCCATAAATAAGGGTTGGAGGATGACTAATACACAGAGTCATGTGAAAAAATAAAGTGCATCCTGTGGAAATTGTACTTTGCTTGTTGCTGAAACATTTCACCCTTTTGATACAGTGCCTACAGATAAAGGTTATATACTTGAACAAAACAAGGAAAATTAGTTCTTTCAATCCTGTCTGTGAAGATTCTCAGTCATCCAGGTCATAGTAAACTTGTAGGTGGTAAAAGAGAGCAACTGGATTTGCTTGGAGATTCTTGAAGACGTTTCACCTCTCATCCGAAAGGCTTCTTCAGTTCTGTCTGACTGGAGTCTGCCAGTTTTCTGGAAGTCCTCTCATACTCCCGCACCAGTCAAAGGGTTCTCATCCCAAAGTGCATGGAAACGTCTGTGAAGATTCTCAGTCATCCAGGTCATAGCAATCCATTGTTCACCTTAACGGGCAAACCATGCATTCCATTGTTCATCTTAACAGGCAAACCATTAGCATTCCATTGTTCACCTTAACGGGCAAACCATTAATCACCCCAACGACTCTCTAGGCCATTCACAACCAGCCACC
>JAPEKM010000007.1:53933638-53947431 GCA_027575975.1 Cathorops multiradiatus
ATGAGAGTCAACCCACAATCAGTGAAGTCAAATCAGTCTTAGTTGAGCAAGTCAGTAACAGTATTTCTTACTTTCACTATAAATTTTTATTTATATGACATTTGATCTATACCTGTAAAAGGTCTCGCCCTTAAAACTGGTTACTGCAGTGACATCACACACTCAGGCATGGCTAGCTCAGCAGGGCAGCTCAAAGGACAACTTTTCAGTCGATTTTAACTCTCAAAAAAAAAAAAATTATTCCCGTTTATGCAGCATACAAGAGTCAAGGATCCACTCAGAATACTATCCACTCAGAAATGTATTTAAAAATAAAGATTCTGTGTATCTGCTTTAAACTTATAGCATACTGGATTAACTTACAGGGGCACAATGAATTGTACCCAGCAAAGGCCATCCTGCAGGAGTGCTGGTTATACAACAAATCAAACTTTTACAGTTTTGGATGGATTGGTAACATCAAGGCAGGTGTAGCAGGTCTACACAGTCACCGGTACAGCAAAATGGTTCCAATTTCAGCTATTCCTCCCTGGATGTTTTTGATGTCATCTGTTGATCTGAATTTACAAAAAGAAATGAAAGAAAAGTCCAAGCTAGTGCCTGCTTGTTACATTGCCCAAAGCTACATACAACAACTCTTTGCAGATAAGACAGTGTTATTTACAGATGATTCAAAGAACCCTGAATCTGGATGCACTGGTGCTGCATTATACAGTATATCCCACAATATGGCATAGCTATAAAAAGGAGAACTATTCTGTCTTCTAACGTGCGTGTCTACTGTGCACCCAGTTGACAGATAGCTAAACAGTCAGCAATTGTTGGTGAAATGATGAGCCTGACGCGGTGAATAAAGTTCAGTCTCCTTTACTCCAGGATGTCTTGCACATAACCTCATAATTACTGAATCTGTGAAAAAGCAATGCTTCTAGCAGGCATTAACAAGCAGATAATTTGAGAAGAAGAAGACAATTGGTACACAACTCTCCATAAGGTTTTCCTAGCACAAAATGGCTGAACAGGAAGTTTACAAGGGAACACCTTTCAGGAAGTAACTTCCCTACTACATTCCAAAAATGGCCAGCAGGTGGCGCTAAAAATGCAGAACTATTTTTTCTTTTAACAGAATACATTACACTCCCCGTCTGATATTGAACACAATATCACTAAACAGACCCCTTTTTTTTCTTTTTCAAAATGAGGAGAATAATGTCACAGTATATACATGTTATCTAAACAGACATAAGAGGTATTACCTCCACAATAGGCCTAAGGAAAGTTTTAACATTACCACCTTTAGTTACTTTTAGTTCTAATTTTCTGACTTTCCCATCGGTGCCAGAGATAGCTTTGGTAACGAGAGCCATAGGCCACTCATTTCTTTTCACTTGATTATCCTTTAACAGGACTAGATCACCTTCTTTAATGTTTGGCTGACTTTCTTGCCATTTATTGCGAGTCTGAAGTGTAGCCAGATATTCCTGTCTCCATCTCTCCCAGAACATGTTGGAAAGATGTTGCACTCTTTTCCACTGTTGACGGTACAGATCAGGCCTTTCAAAGGATACAGGAGGGGCCTGAGAAGTGGCCATTTTCTGTGTAAGGATCATTGCCGGCGTCAACAGGAAGGGAGAGTCAGGATCAGTAGAGATGGGTGTCAGAGGTCTTGCGTTAATGATGGCACACACCTCAGCCATGAAGGTAGACAACACTTCATGAGTGAGGCATGAGCGAGTGACTTGGGAGAGCATGGAGTCCAATATCCGTCTTGCGATCCCAATCATCCTTTCCCATGCTCCTCCCATATGAGAGGAGTGGGGCGGATTAAAGGTCCATGTACACCCCTCTTCGCTAAGATATCTTGACACACTTGGTTCTGCGGTATTGTCCATAAGCATTTTCAACTCTGTACATGCCCCTCTGAAGTTAGTTCCACAGTCAGAACGTATGCGTTTCACAGGGCCTCGCAGGGAAATGAAGCGGCGTAAAGCATTTATAAAGGATGAGCTGTCCATTGACTCAATCAGTTCAATATGCACAGCTCGCACACTTAAACAGGTGAAAATCACAGCCCACCTTTTACTGTTGGCCTGGCCTCCACGGGTACGGCGCGTGGACACGTCCCATGGGCCAAACACATCCAGGCCCACATTGGTGAAAGGTGGTTCTGTGCTGAGGCGGTCAGAGGGAAGATCTGCCATCCTCTGCTCCGCTGTCTTTCCTCTGAGCTTGTTGCAAATGACACACTTATGCAGGACACTATTGACACACCTCTTCGCTCCAACTATCCAGAAGCCCTCTGTGCGGATGGAGGCTTCAGTGAAGACACGGCCCTGGTGCTTCACTCTCTCATGAAAGTGTTTCGTGAGGAGAGTGGCGACATGGCTGCGGCCTGGGATAATGAGCGGATGCTTCTCCACAGTGTTAAGTGTGGCATGTTCAAGTCGACCTCCAATTCTTAACAGACCATTATCAAGAACAGGGGACAGCTTTCTGAGTGGACTATTTTGGGGAATTTCTTTCCCTGTCTCCAAGCAGGCAAATTCAGCTTGATAGGCCTCTCTTTGCACACATCCAATAACAATGTCCCTGGCTTGTGTCAGCAGGTCAGCTGTGTGAGACTGCACACAGTGATGCCATCCCTTACAAGTCTCTTTCTTCTTAATGGACTGGACAATGTGCATAAGAGACGCTGTGCCTCGTATAAGAGACTTCCATGAGGAAAATCTCTCAAAGCGGTGAGAGCCAAGTGTTGTGCTTGCTATTGTGCATGTGGCGACATAGGCTCTTACCTCAACGTCGGTCTCTGGATGAATAAGGTCAAAGGGCGCCTCCTCTGTGATGTGTGAGGAGTCAGGGTACTGAAGGAAAGCAGGACCAGTGAGCCAGATGGTTTCAGAGAGATGGGCCATAGGCACTGATCTGGTAGCCACATCCGCTGGATTCAGTGAAGTGGGCACATAATGCCATTGGTCAGGATGTGTAAACCTCCTGATCTTTTGCACTCTGTTGCTAACGTACACATAAAATCTGCGGGTTTCATTGCAGATGTACCCCAGCACCACTTTACTGTCTGTATAGAATTCTAAGGCATCAGGCTTACAGTCCAACTCTTGTACAATTAGCTCTGCTAGGTCAACTGCAAGAACAGTAGCGCACAGTTCGAGTCTGGGAACAGTGTGGTTTGGCAGAGGGGCTAATTTGGCCTTGCCCATGATGAAGCCTACCTGACATGAATCATTATTGTCTGTTATTTTCAGATAAGCTACAGCTGCTATAGCCTGTATAGATGCGTCCGCAAAAACATGAATCTCTTTCTTCACTGCGTTTGAGAGAGAGGCTACTGTATATGCTCTTGGCGTTTCAAACTGTGCGAGATCTTGTAGCGAGTCTCTCCAGGCATTCCATTCAGACTCCTTTTCAAGGGGGAGAGGAGCGTCCCAGTCCACAGTTGTGCTTGTGAGCTCTCGAAGCAGGAGTTTCCCTCGGATGGTAATGGGGGCTACGAGACCAAGGGGGTCAAACAAGCTGTTAACTGTGGCCAAAACGCCTCTGCGGGTGAATGGCTTGTCTGAGCTGGCAACACGGAATGTGAATGTGTCATTTTGAAGGTTCCAGCTCAGTCCTAAGCTGCGTTGTACGGGTGGAGAATCTATCTCTAAATCCAGGTCTTTCAGGTCCTTCGCATAATCGCTGGAAGGGAATGCTTGCATGACTGCTGGGCTATTGGACGCTATCTTGTGAAGCCTCAGGTTCGAGATAGCTAGCATGTCCTGTGTAGCTTTGAGCAGGTCGATGGCTTCAGTGACAGAGGGAAGGGACTTGAGTCCATCATCGACGTAAAAATCTCTCTGCACGAAGCCCTTAGCGTCTGCGCCAAACTCAGCCTCTCCATGCTGAGCTGCGAGCCTGAGTCCATACATTGCAACAGCAGGAGAGGGGCTATTGCCAAACACATGAACTCTCATTCTGTATTCAACAATGTCTTTGGATGTGTCGTTGTCTCTGAACCAGAGGAAGCGAAGGTAGTTCCTGTGATCCTCTCGGACAATGAAACTGTGGAACATTTGTTCTATATCTGCAGTGATGGCTACTTGCTCACGTCTAAAACGTAACAGGACCCCCAGCAGGCTGTTGTTCAAGTCTGGGCCCGTCAGCAGCACGTTGTTTAGGGACACTCCCTGGTGGCGAGCGCTGGAGTCGAACACCACTCTGATCTGCTCCAGCTTGCGTGGATGGTACACACCAAATGTAGGTAAGTACCAGCATTCTTCTCTTTCATGCAGGGGTGGAGCCAGTTCAGCATGGTGGTGATCGAAGATTTTCTGCATAAATGTCACAAAGTGCTCCTTCATCAGAGGCCTTTTGTCAAGCGTACGGCAGAGAGAGTTAAGACGGCACAAAGCTTGTTCTTTGTTATTAGGCAGGCGTGCTCTGGGGGCACGGAAGGGAAGCGGTGCCACCCAGCTGTTTGTTTCATCCATAAACATCTCTCTGTCCATTATTTGCATGAACAGTCTGTCCTCGATCGACGGAGCCACTTTGTCGTCATCCGCCGTTCTCTCGAATATGGCACAGTCTTGTGTGCTTTCACAGCAAAGACTCCAACTGCGGGGGAGGTGAGTGTCAAGACCTAACTGAGAGGAGAGAGGGGGTTTTGACCCACTGTCTGTGCTCAATGCTTCTCTCAGTAGGATGTGGTTCTCACATGGACTGAAGTGTGAGGGACGTCCGTTGCTTAGAATGTTAGTGCGGTAAGTGTTCACACTTGTAGGTTTGTGGGCAGCTCCTAAGCAGACCTCACCTACTATAACCCATCCAAGGTCAAGTCTCTGAGCGTAAGGCGCATTCTTAGGCCCGTTGCGTTGATCTCTGACCTTGTGAACTTGCAGGACATCACGGCCAAGCAGGAGGAGGATCTGCGCATCTGGATTGAGAGGAGGGATGAGGTGAGCGATGGAGCTTAGGTGTGAGTGGTGTTTCGCTGCTTCTGGCGTAGGTATCTCTGACCTGTCATCCGGCATGTGATTGCACTCAATGAGTGTAGGAAGTGACACATTACAGGTTCCATTAAGAGACTGTGCGATGAAGCCTGTAGCTCTCCTCCCAGACATCTCTGTGACTCCTGCGCACGTGCGAAGAGTGTAAGGAGACTCTGTGCTCTTGAGGCAGAAGATGTCGAAAAACTCTGATCTAGCGAGAGACCGGTTGCTTTGATCATCAAGTATTGCATAAAGTTTCACAGCTTTGTCTGGTTTGCTTTTGTGATAGACCTCGATAAGGCAGATTTTGGAGCAGGATCGAGAACTCAATGAATCGCCACAAACCTCGGTGCATTTGTTGTTGATTACAAGAGAGGCATTCACCTCTTCCTCCCCGCCATGCTCTGCACTGGGGGGTTTAACAGTCAATGGGGGTGGCCCGGGATGGAGGGCTGCGACGTGTGTGTTGCTGTTACATTCAGAACACAACACTGCTGCTTTACAGTCTTTTGCTAGATGGCTATTTGAAGAACAGCACCTGAAACATACATTGTTTTCCCTTAATAATGTTTTACGCTCCTCCATGCTTTTAGCACGAAAGCCTCTACAACGTCTGAGGGGATGGGTTTTTTTGTGAATGGGACATTGTTTGTCAACATCTAGCTTATCAGTGGTGTCTTGGGTCTGTGTGGGTGTGACCTCAGTCTTGTTGGCAGACACAAGGCTCCTAGGCTGCCCCTGTCTTTTCACAGGGCAGTCTGGCTTTGCAACATTACTACTGCATAGGCTCAATGTGAAGCTGGGGTCGTTACGTGTGTGGGCTTCACGACAGACAAAGTTAGCAAAGTATGAGAAAGGTGGGAAGACTACCTGGTGACTAATCTTATACTGGGAGCCCAGAGACATCCATTTCTCTTGGAGGTTGTGAGGGAGTTTGTTGGCGATGGGCGTCACACCTCGCGCCGTGTCCAGATAAGAGAGTCCAGGGAGGTAGCCCTCTAACTTTGCAGACTCTATTTCTTTTAGCAAGTCTCCGAGTTCTCTAAGCTTTAGAGGTTCTTTGACATTAATTTTGGGAAAACTTTCTAGCTTGTCGAAAAGAGCTCTTTCAATGATCTCTGGACGGCCATAGCAGTCTTCAAGGCGTAGCCACGCCATTCTTAGACCAATGATGGGGTCGGTAATATGCACAGCTCTTAGCCTCTTGACGTGCTCTGAAGACTTGGGCCCTAGCCATTTAACTAAAAGATCGAGTTCTTCACTAGCAGTCAATCTTAGTCCTTCTACGGCACTGGTGAACGAGGACTTCCAGGCCCAGTAGTTTTCAGGGTGATCGTCAAACTTGCTAAGTCCTGAATTAACAAGCTCACGTCGTACTAAGTACCTGGCTATGTCACTCATACCTGTATGGTCCGTGGTGTATGATGGATGCACAGCTTTCTTTGGAGGAGGAGAAGGCGGCTGGTGTGCTGTGGTTTGGCCGTGGATCTGACCATAAGCTGGTTGGTAGGGAGGATGGACATGTGGCTGCATGTCTGAGTGCTCGAAGTCACGGAGCTGGTGCATGGCTTTGGTAGGAGGAGAAGAGTCTGGTTGATGTGTTCTGATTTGAGCTGGGTTGAGATATACAGGGGGACATGACCGCACATCTCTCTGCTCTGCAGTGGCTGTGTGATGGACCGCTCTGATTGGAGGGGGATAAAATGGCTGGGCCTGATAGGGAGAGAGCTGGCTATGGTGTGTGGCAGAGATACAATCAACATAGTCACTAGTCCGCTTTGCTGCGGGTTCATGAGGCAGTGCCGCTATGTCGGCTCTCCTATCATCTAATTCTAGCTCCGCTGCAGCGGACTCCAGAATTTCAGCTTCTACTGTGGCTGCTGCAACTTCCTTTTCATGCTGCAGCGTGCGCAGCTCTGCTTCCAATTTGGCTTTTTCTACAATTACCTCAGTCTCTCTCTGTACCAGTGTGGTGCATGCTTTTGCAGCTTCAGCTTTTGCACGTGCTCTGGCTGCTGCCATGCTTGCAGAAGTCTTTCTGGAACTTGATGAAGTGTGGGATACGACCGATCTGGTTGCCAGCTGGCTAGTAGAGTTGTTGGGTCTCACCTCTATATCATCTTCCATCTTGTATTTGTCACGAAAATAGATTTTTCTATAAATATAGGATGAGGACAAGTAATATGACAAACAGCAAATCTTGAATTCTAACTATTGCAAACATGTTCAGCTTGAGGAAAAAGCATATATAAAACATTATCTCTTCACAAACATGCAAATGTAAACTGCAAACATCTCTAAATATTATGATTATCTGTACAATTAGACATGTGGAATCTATTCCTCCAAGATTCAAATCATGTCAATTTTGAAGCATACACCATTTGAAATTTATCAATTTGCCATCTTACCAAAATGCTGTCTTGCTTTAGTGTTTTCCTAAATGCTCATCTCTAATTTTTCAAGACCTGTGTAATTGTTATGCAGGGTCCAAAATAAGGCATTTCCGGTTGTCCCGGACACAGCCATAACACCTCCGGACAACAACAAATCGTCTGTAGTGTGTCCTACCAGACAACCAGTGAAAATTACCCCAAATCACCTACTAGCGTGAGCAGTGCCATTTTTGTTTCTACTCGTACCGCGAGATCACGCAAGATGACGTAATTTTCGGTGATTTCCGTCAACTGTCGTCTGTCTTTTTATATTCTCTCCCGCGAGATGGCATGATTTCTCGGTGATTTTCGGTAATTCCTGGTGATTTCCGACAAGACTGTGTGAATGGAATTAGACCTGCTAGAACCAATTACAGGCCTCAAAATTAACGGTGTCCCGATGGCCACTAAAATTCAGGCTGGGACAAGTAAAAAAAAAAAAAATCACTTTGGGACATTTTTGGGACAGTAGAAAAATAATTATCATCAGAATGTCAGCTCTTCATACAGATCAAAGGCGATGGGTGGGGTCATGAATCAGCACGTCTCTGGCTCCCACGCGTGCTGTAATTGCAGAGCACAGATCAAATTTGGAGGCTTTTTGGGAGCCGGAATCTGGGTTGCGTGCCTGGTTGATACCCTCAAAATTTACATGGTCCTCAATGATTCTGCTCAATTTCACCCAGTTTAATGGCGTTGTTCTTCTGGACCATATCAACACTTAGGGTCTCTTGGTGTGGGGAGAACATACCTGTCCTCCCACCCCCATGTGTCAGTCTTTCAATTCTACAAAAAGAGAACATGCAGTTACAAAAAAATATACATGAAATACTCGGCCTACAGACAGTTAGACCAACCCTCCATTACAATAGTACAGTACACTGGTACAGTGATGTACTGAAACATATATTTACTTCCAGTAAAGTACATTGTGGTACAGTATATAGTATGTCATACAGTAATTGCTGTCAACATTTACATACTGTACTATAATGTCATAAGGTAATTACCTGTCCTCTTCTCTAAATCTTCAGATTATGGTGGACACAGTGAATCTACTGATGTTTGGTTGTACCCTTTCTCCGGCCTCCCTCATGCTCGTACCATGGACAAGAACATGGTCAATCCCAGTCACTCTGATTTCATCAGATATAACTGTTCTTTGTCTTCGCTGACCACCTCGACCTCCTCTCACACGAACTCTTCCTCTCAGATTTCTATCCATTGTACAGTAGGGCCTCAGAAACCAGTGCTCTCTGAACTGGTTTATACGTTCCCTCACATCATTAGCCAAATGTGTGATCAATTTTGAGTTGTTGTGTTCAAGTGCTTTAATTGTGTTTGATTTTTGTCACCTGTGCTCACCATTATGCAGCACATGTGCATCACAATGAAAATGTGTTGGCAAGTTGTGTCTAAACAGGTGAAAAGCACTTATGGTTTTGCCAAAAAAGTGATTGATTCAATCAGTGGGTTCAGGTAACTGACCATTTGGTTCAGACAATAGGGTTTAGTGTTTTAGCAATTGAGAAAAACTGTAAACCTCACAGCCGATGGGGGATTTTCTGTGTGGAGTCTGAACGTTCTCCACGTGCCTGCATGCTCTGGTTTCCTCTCATGATCCAAAGACATGTGGATTAGGTTAACTGGCGACTCTAAATTGCCTGTGTGTGTGAATGTTTGTGTGTCTGGCAAAGCGGTAACAGGCCTAGCAAGCTGGTGGCGGTTGAAGCGAGCTCAAGATAGACATAACTGACAGACCACTGATTGGATTACAGGCGTGCGAGTGAGCGGACTATGGACGGTAATGGCTCCATAATCCTTCTTTCAGTATGAGTACTATATTTCATGGTTCATACACACAATGTCTGCACTTATACTTGATCACTTTGAAATGTAACATTTATTACATTTAATTCAGATTATTTGCTATAAAAACAAGATCCTGGAGGCTGCAGAGTCTATTAAACTGTCATTAACTTGAGTACCCACTCTTCCTCCTCCTCTGCCACTGTTCATAGAGTGAGTATGGGGCAGGAAGATTTTGCCCCATCCCATGCTCCTGACTTCTTGCTGCAGTTAGAATTTTTGACTCATACGCAACTCTGTGAAAGCGAAATGGAGCAACCATTCATGTACAACATCTAGAAACACAAACAAATCAGTAAAATAATATTTTTAAAACTAGGCTTAACCATTGCGCTGTGCAATGGCAAGTGTATCCCCCGTACACCCCGTCATTTTGAAGGGAAATGGACAAAACCCCACCCAGACTAAACATTTTGCACAAAAATGCCCATTAAAGTCGAGAATTTCAAGATATCATCACCGTTTTCGATAGGCGTTGAGCCCCAACCCATATAACCGTGTTGTGAAAGTTTGAAAGAAATCAAATAAGAATTGCAAGTTTTAGAGCGTTTACAAGCAAGTGTCTGTGGACACGGCGGCGGCAGCGGACGCGCAACCGACACAAATCCATGGTATCCCCCTACGTCGTACGGGGGATACAATGAGGACCATGTTATCCTAATACAGAATATTACGGCGGTTTTCTAAAAAATTAAGATGTTTTTCAATCTTTGATTTGTAATATCTCAAGAACAGATAAACATATTTTAATTCTGTAAAAAGTATCTTGTTTTGCATTCAATTCTGAATTCAATGAGAGCAGTGTCAAGCAATTTGGATTGAATTCTCACGTGATATGCCTACCTGTATTCATACTGCAAGCCATATACTCTATCTCAATTCTAATTCTTTTTTTTTTTGTTTAGATCTGTTCTTTTTGGCTTGACTTTCCATATTCCTGTTTTCAAATAACTCATATTTGTCATGAGAAAACACATAAATGTTGAAACAGCCCACATGCATACATTTTCCAAATCAGTGAACAAAACCAAAACTATATCTTTTTGCCAAACAAGCAGCACGAACCTTCACTTAAAAATGACTTTCAGCCATTACTGGATGTGTGAATGCAGAAGAGATACCTGCAGTGATATGTGCATGCACAGTGGAGTGTGAAAAACACATCTCTCAATCTACTTGTTATTAAAATGCTTGCCCATGTACTAGATATGATTCTTATCAAGGCCCACAGATAAACTTGACTCAAATCTAATCAAAAAAAGATCTGCATGACTTACACATAACAGTTAACCTGGTAGAGCCTGGCGCCACTTTGCTGTTCACCAGGGAGCAAGAATATTCTCTAGTGTTGTCCCGGGTGACGCCAACGAGTGTGTGACTGTCCGAGTCCTCTGTGATTATCTCCTTGTCCTGCACATTAAAATCGAAGCACATTCAAGCAGATTTCAGCACAAAGCTCATCGTTCCTCTGCCTGAAGCTTTGCACTGTAAGTTCTTCACAATACAGGTTTCTACCTCACTTTTTGGGCAAAAATGAGATCATGTTATAAATTATTTCCACATGACTGATAAGATAGTCTTTCTTTATAGAGAGTAACATAGAATATCTACAGTAGATAATGTACCAATGGCTCTCTTGGAATCGATCAATTTTAGAGTCACCAATTAACCTAACCTTCATGTCTTTGGACTGTGGGGGAAACCGGAGCACAAGGAGGAAACCCACGTGGACATGGGGAGAACATGCAAACTCCACACAGAAAGGCCCTCGCCGGCCCTGGGGCTCGAACCCAGGACCTTCGTGCTGTGAGGCGGCAGCGCTAACCTCTGTCACTATTGTTATTTGTATGATCACGTTTGTTTCTACCTCTGGTTAATGACTGGTTTAATGTTTCAGTTTGATGACTGTTTCAGTATCGTTTGGTTTCATTACTCAGATATTGGCTCATGTTTTGTTTAGTAAATATAACACTTATAAATAAAAACCTTCCTGCAGTTACATCCATCTACCACTGCTTAGCTTACAAATTCAATTAACTTACAACAAGCATTCAGTCTTTTCCAGCAGAAGTGTAAGATTCATACTTATGATTTTACTTAGACAGTAGAACAAAAGACTGAAGCAATGTTTCCAGAAAACAAGTATTATTCTATCCACATTCATTGGATATGAGCAATCGTGTGTACTGATTGGCTACTCTACTACTAGGATATCAGCTCATATACCGTGAGTAGAGAAAAACAATGGCGGAGCGTGTTGCTGAACCAACCGAGAATGAAATAAAGACTCTACTCGAAACCCCCCCCAAAATACAAAAAAAGTAACAAAATATGGAATAAAAGTATTTGATGGTAAGAACATATCTTTTGCTATTTTTCAAGAATTATTATTATCACATTTTTCACAAATTTGCTACTGTCATTTTGCTGGTTTGTTTACATTCTAAGTGGAAATGATTTTGTCGAATGTTTTGTATAACGTTTTTATTTATCGAATTTGCAAAAATTAAAAATGCTCATTTTTCAAAATCCAGTGAAAAAAAAACAAAGCCCAGGATTTTATGCTCACATGAGGTGGGTTTTCAAATTATTCGATAAAGTGATATTTCACAAAATTGAAATGGGAACACATTTTTCAAAGAGCAAATTAAAATGGTACCTTTCTGAAAAAAATAAACTTAAAAAAGACTCACGAGAGATGAAAACCCAGCTTTATGTAATCACATAACATCACTCAGACCATTTGCAAATGTAGTTTGTAAATTTTTTAAAGGCATTGCTTCGATTTTGCAAAAAAAAAAAATCTGCAACAGAAACCCAGCTTGAGACTGCCTTATTTTTGCAAATAAGTAAATTTGTTGGACCACACAATATGTCATATTTTTAAATTCTTAGCGACATTTGTTCCTATATGTGCCTCATTTTTAGCAGGAGCAGAACCTAGATTACTTGGACACATCCAGGATGTGTCTCTGCCTTATGGGCCAACCAAATAAATTGGCTACAAGAGATGAATGAATGAATGAATGAATGAATGAATGAAAATGGACATATGGGCAACCACTTCTGCCTTTGTCCCATTGCGAATAGAAGCTGCATTGTTGATAAAAGGTAATACTGTAGTATGTATAAATTATGCAGTCGCCCACATGAACCTCAAAAGCAGTTTGACATTAAGAGTGAGCTCCGAATGAAAAGAGCCAGACGTGCTCTACTTACCTTGAGATGAAAATTGTAGCTAGTCGGTGGGGGGTTCCCATCAGCCACACATTTCAAGGTCACGTTGTCTCCCTCCTTTATCGGGTCTGCAGACACGACCTGGAGGCTGACCTCTTCAGTGGGGTCTGTGAAGGGGAGAGGTGTGAAACTAAGGGATTAGCTCATATGGAAGGTTATAGAAGGGGCAAACAGATAAAGCCACTAAGCAGATGGTCATAATGAGCCATTGAGAGGTTCTCATTCTCAAGAGCAAAGGTTTTTCCCGAGTGAGGAGAGCTTTTGAGAGTAGCAGCAGGGCTAGGCTGGTTGCAATCATGCCCTGAGGCACCCAACAAAGACCTATTCAAGCTTCAACATCCCTGCTCCATGTATTTTTGAAAGCAATTTATCAAGAAAGTAAACCAGGATATTCTAGTATAAGTGGAAATTGGTCTAATTCTACAAAATATTGAATTAATCTGAGTAATTTGTTTATTAACAATGGCATATTGTTTCATATTGACTTAAAACAAGGGCAGCCATGGCCTAAAGGTTAGAGAAGCAGCCTTAGGCCAAAAGGGTCACTGGTTCGATTCCTCGACCAACAGGAAAATTCATGGCTGAAGTGCCCTTGAGTAAGGCACCTAACCCCCCTCTGCTCCTCGTGCGCTGGGTATGTGTGTGCACGGTCCTTGTACATCGCTCTGGATAAAAGCGTCTGCTAAATGCTTGTAATGTAATGTAATAAAGGGTGAAGACGGACACTTACAGTGGATGTCAAAGGTCATAGGATTAGACACGAGGTCCGATGCAAGGCTCTGATGCTGGACAGCACAAGTGAACTCGACGTTCATATCTGCCTTCGTAGCTGTGTACTCGAGCTTGGAGGATGTAGTTGAGAGGCCGGTGTCTTTGTCTTTCTGCACATCTCGTGTGATGGTGATGGCTGAAATGATAAAGAACTATGTAATTAGTCATATTTCTTAAAGGCTAATTCTGGTTTTTAACACTTTTAGCCCCTTTTCTGGAGTGTCTAGGATGAAATAGAACGATCGACACAAAAATTTTGATTATTGGTCCTGTTTCGGCTATTTTGGCTCATTTAGAACCCTCCTGTCTAATTCAGAATGGCTTCCTATGGGCATAGACATAGTGTTTATAGTGTCCCTAAAACAACCTTAAACATTTTTTTTAATATTCTACTCACTGAGTCGTCAGTGCTGTTCAATGATGTTCCAAAACAAGTTTCGTAAAGAAAAAACTTTCCTGTCGTGTTTTATTTAGCATTTTGTAAATCCCATTGACTTCT
>JAPEKM010000007.1:54716970-54728605 GCA_027575975.1 Cathorops multiradiatus
ACAATATCAGTTTTTGAGATTTGTAAATTATTGCATTCTGTTTTTATTTACAATTTGTACTTTGTCCCAACTTTTTTCGAATCGGGGTTGTATTTCCCTTTGGGATTAATACAGTGGTATTTTATATTTGCCTGGCATTCATAAGCAGGAATGCGCTCATTGTTGAAAACAACAAAATACACACATCCATCAGTTTAATACCCATCTTGTAATGTTACCAACATTAAAATCCACTGTCTGGGAATAACTGTGCAAGAAAATTTAAAATAAAGACACTTTTCCTCCTTATTTTACCATGTGTATACTCAGCATTCTCGCTAAATACCTAGAAAATTTCAAATGCTGAACCAACTTTGAGGTTGACTGCCATCCCTCATCTACCTTGAAATGTTAATTTCAAGCCAAACTAATCCAACAATTATATTAAATAAATTAAATTCTTCTAGTAGATTATTACAAGGACATGACTCCACCTCATTCAATCTGATGAGATTTTCATTTGGATTGGATTTGGTTGGTTTACTCTATTCCAAGGTACATACATGAACTTTTTTCCATTTGAGTCAGTCAGTTTAACAAATTATTCAGCCCCAAGTTTGCCAATGACAGAATGTGCAACTGTGTATGTAGTCTCTTGTTTTTGTTTCAATTCAGTGTTGTGTATAAGATGCTGATTAGGGAGTCTACGCTGCTTTGATTTCCTTATTTGGCAAATTTGCTTTATTCTGTAGTAGTTTCTAAATTCTCAGATATAAAATGTATGAATCAATTTTTATATCAATTTTTGAATAATAAAACATGTTTTTAAACATCTTTTCCTCTGTGCTACAAAACTTTCCTTTTTGCTGCTGAACTTTTTAGCCTGTTAGCACCATTGCTACCACTTAGTGAGTGTACTGTAATCAGCTAGAATTAAACAAATATTACAAAAAGCATATACAAAAAATAATTTAACCTTTTCATTTGTGCATTAAACTTTTAAATTTTAATGTTATAAACTTATCATTTAACCATTTTAAACTTTAAGCCATGTAAAATAACATTTTAAAGCCAATAACAAAAACATTGTGGAATCCTTTAATCAGTGTTTTTAATCACATTTAGTGTACTGTCACGCCATCACAAAGTTTCATGTGTGAACTTTAATTTAAAAAAAAAAATGATAAAATATATTAAAGTAAGACAATGTTGAAATCTTACTTGATGAGGTCTGCTCTATTATTAATGGCTGCCCAGTGCAGTAAAGTGACATTTTCTTTATCAGGCTGTCGAACATCATAACCTGCTTCGACCAGCTCTTTACACCGATCAAATGCACCAAACCTGCAAAACAAAACATATTTAGCTCTTTCTTAGTGTGCACTGAAATCCTGTGTCAGTTGAATTCATAACTGTGTGGTGCAGTGAGTAGCTCCTGAGTTCCTTGATTTGGAGCTTGGGTTACTCTCCGTGTAGAATTTCCCTATGTGTTTCCCCTATGTTTGCATGGGTTTCCTCTTGGTTCTATGGTTTTCTTCTACCTCCCAAAATATGCTACTTCTCGGCATGAAAATGAGTGTGTGGATGTGTGTGTACATGGTGCCCTATAATCCAGGCATCCAGGGTATATTCTCGCATCACTCCCAATATACCCGAAACTAGGGCATGCCTCCACCACAGCTCTGACCAGGATAAAGCAGTTAATGAAGAATAAATGAAAATGTTTATCATCCAAGACATTAAAAATTAAAATATGAAACACACATTTTGGGGGAAGGAACACTACTGAATATGCAAAAAAAAAAATCACCCATTGTGGGAAAAGTACAAAAGTTCCATCTACTTGTTAATATGTAGCATAATTTATCATTTAATTAATTTTGCAAATCAAAATATCATTTACATTTGTTTGTTTATGAAGAGGACACTTGAAGACTGCTCATCAAATGTTTTTCAAGGCTCGCTTTAGGCTTTGCAGTCTTCAGTAATATAACTGCAAAGGCCAACATGTGTAATACAGTAATTAACTAACTTAGTTAAAATGTAGCATTTTCCTTCCCTAGAACTAAGAAGCCCAAACCTGTTCCTGCACGACAATGTCCCATGCACAAAGTGAGGTCCATGAAGACATGGTTTGCCAAGGATGGAGTGGAAAAAGCTGAGTGTCCTGCACAGAGCCCTGACCTCAACCCCACTGAAAACCTTTGGGCTGAACTGGAACACCAACTGCACCCCAGGCTTTCCTTCCCAACATTTGTGTCTGACCTCTGAACGAACACAAATCTCCACAACCACGCCCCAAAATCTAGGGGAAAGCCTTCCCAGAAGAATGGAGGTGGTTATAACAACAAAAGAGTGACTAAATTGGGAATAGGCTGTTCAACAAACACAAGGGTACGTGATGGTCAGGTATCCACATGTAGTCAGATCAATAAGTATTTGGACAGTAACAATTTTGCTAATTTTGCCTCTGTACACCAACACTATGGGTTTGAAATGAAGCAATCAAGATGAAGACTTCCATCTTTAATTCAAGGAGTTTAAATGGGATCCTCCAGTGGATTGATTTTCAAACATCATTTATGCAAAATTAGCCATAAATTAAAAAAATTAAACTTTCGTTTTCAGAGACCAAATAGTTGTCAAGAAAAATGGCCTTTTTTTTTTTTTTAAGAATACCAGATGGGGCTTCCTGTGGTAGTGATGTATGCGATGATGTCAGGCAGTGGTCACTTGGAGTGACTCAGCTGTTTATATTCTCTGTCTACATCATAGTTTTGCTAGGTTTTAAATTTTTTTTAACCAAATTATCAGTTTTTAAATAAGTATGCCTCATTGTGTAGCATATAAATGCCACAACGATGCTAAAAAGAAAGCAAAAGCTGGAACTAGACTGCATTTCCACAGAGAAAATGCAAAGTGTGTTTGTTCAACTGTGGCAAAAGGTCACCAACAGTAACTGGATCAGACATGAGACCTTGTGCTCAAACCATTTTTTTTCCAAATGATCTACAAAGTGTGTAGTGTGTGTGGCTGTGCACTAAAATCTCAGTTTAAAATGACAACTTGCAGCACATGTCACTTCGCAGTCTAATTTTTTTATTTTTTTAACATGATCTACAGCTGGTGCTGGGTAGATTAACAAAGGAGGAGTGTGTAGCATGATTTAAAACATTTTAGAACAAGAAGCGTTATATCTATGCTATATCTTGAGGCAAACCCTCTTTATTTACATTCATGAAGGCTCTAGATTCTTTTGACTGGAGACTTTGACAGCAATTGGACTAACACCTTGAGTTTTCTTAACATGGCTAGATGTTAAAGGGTTTTTTTCCCCTTCACCAAGGAAAGAATTCTGAGATCAAATGCTTCAGTTGTCTTCCAAGGACTTCCAGGCCTTTTGGTGTTTCTGCCCTAGTGAAAGTTAATTTTGTTATAAAAATAAAGAACACAAGATTCGCGCCGTGGTTTGTAAGCATGGCGCAAAAGCCCTAAACCAGTCTGTCATTGTCACAAAAGAAACCTCCCCCCCCCCATTTTTATTGCAAAATTAGATGATTTACTAAAATTATATTTTTGTCAGCCAAACTCGCGGAATTCCGTGTATCTGCGGATTTTTCACAGCCCTGAAAGTTATGCTGAACATTCAGGAAAAAGCAAATCAGATTTATGAGGATATTGTTGTGTTGCCATCTGTTTGCTTTTTCCTGAATGTTCAGCATAACTTCGTGTTCATGATATGATGGCATCAATAAAGAATTGTTTTGTTTGGAATTGAATGTGGTTTTTGTTTAAGACTTTAGTAGAGCTTGTCAAGAATATTAAAGCTCCTTGAAGACCTTGACAAGAATTGTAAAGATCTTTGTATATCTTGGCAAGTATTTTAAAGATCTTGACAAGAATTTCAAAAATCCTCCAAGTTCTTGGAGAAAAATAAAAGGCACTGAAGATCTTTATAGAACCTTGCAGATCTTGAAAAGAACTTTGAAGATCCTTGAGGATCTTGGCAAGAATTTTAAAGATCCTTGAATATCTTTGTTGAGATCCTCAACAGGATCCCCAGAGACCTCACAAAGAACTTTACAGATCCTTGAAAGATTTTCACCAGGGTTGAGATGCATGCAAAGGTTTTCTGAAGATCTTGAAAATATCCTAAAAAGAACAATGAAATCTTTAAGATACTTTCAAGATGTTTGAAACCTTAAATCATGAAAAATATTCTTTCCAAGATCATTTTAAGATGTTGGCTATTCAGGATTCCATGGTATATTCTTATCTAATGCTTATGAAATCATTGTGCAAGTTTCTATTTCCATCCTTGCCAATTCCCTTGAATTAAGATCATTTAAAAAATTGAAAGATCCTGATTAGATCATCGACAATCTTAAAGAATCCTAACAAAGCTCTTGTAGAAACTTTGACAAGGATCCTTACAAGATAATGAGTAAATCCTTGAGGATTTCAGTTAAGATCTTTATAAGATCCTGAAAAGGATCCTTTTAAGATCTTTGAGGAACTTTGCAGAGAGAGATCTTGTGAAAATTTGGCAATCCTGAAAAGATCCTGATCACATCCTCAAAGCAAAGATCTTAACAGGATCCTTGTAATATATTTGAAAGATACTTGTTGATTCCTTGAGGATCTTAAAGGATTCTTGCAAAGATCTTTGTGGTGATCCTTAAAAGAGCTGTCAAATATTTGAGGATCTTTACAAATGATTTTGCATATGAATATCTCTGAAGACCTTTATAAGATCCTTTAAGGATCTTTGACAAGTATTTGACAATCCTGATGGAAACTTAAAGATCCTGTGAGGTTTACACCAGGGTGAGCTTGCCAGTGAATTCCTTCTTTTTATAAGAACATATCAAATTGTTGATGGGCTCTTTCACTTGCATCAACACCACTTTGGAACACATCAAGAGCTCCCATGAACAGCTGCCAAATGCAAATTCAACACTTGGAATCAACTACAGACCCTTTATCTCCTTAATCGGTCATGAAATAACAAGGAATCAAGCCACACCTGGCCATGAAACTGCGTAGTCAGTCAGTTAGCCTTTCCCCCCCCAAGAGACATAAAAGTCACCAGTGGATTTTAAATAAATAAAACTAGAACAGAGTAAATGCACTATAAAATACCCCCCGTCTACGAGCCGGTCATCATATATTGCCATATGTAAGGAAATAAGTTGAAGTATATCCCATTAGAAACATCAGACTGGGATTATTTTCCTTCATGCACATCTTCAGGTGGTATATTGCAACTGTGTAAAGTTTCATCGAAATGTATCAAACCATTCAGGAGGAGTTGTGCTTACAAGACAAATGGACCAACGGACAGACAGGGTGATTCCTATATACCCCCGCAAACTTTGTTTTTAAAAAAATTTTTAAATGTAAAACCACCCATGTTTCTCACACCATTTAAAAATGCAGTGCTTTTTTTCATTGTCACCCTTACGATTAGGTTTGAGAATGTCAACAGATCAACACACTACAGCAGGGGTTCTCAACCTTTTCTGCTGCTTTGAGGCCCACCTATTCGTACTTGTGATGAGTCAAGGCCTATTAAAAAAGATCCCCAATTATTTTGGATCATCTATTCCATTAGAATCTAATAATCTACTGTAAAGTGTACTAATGGAATGCAACATCACTCCCTGTTACAGATGGGAGTCCAAGAATTAAATAAGTGCAATGAAAACCTGTTTTTAATTGTAGGAATTGTATTTAAAACTGTATAGATGTGGCAGAAGCCAACATAAAACCATGCATGCAGGTCATTCTCAGTCAAAAGGGATTAATGATCCAAAAGTGGAGTCTGGTTCATGAACACAAGAACTTATTGCCATGTTTGTGTTCAGAAAACAAGCAAGTTATTAAAACCAAGAAGTACACTCAAAAGAAAACAGATGTAGAAACCACTCAATGGGATTGATCCTTATACATTAACAAAGAAGGATTTTTCCTACGAGTTGGAAAATTATCCATCTGTTGAGTTCCCCAATATCTCAAACTACCCGGTGCTTCAGACATTGTTCTGCACGGACAAACAGATGAAAATCTGGAAGAGCATGGAGGAATACAACTTTTTGTGTGTGGCTGGGTTAAAGATGTGGGGATCGGACTTCCGGTTTGGGCCATGTTGGAGTAAGACGCAAAAAAGGCGAGCTCTGACCAAACTTGAATATAACACTCTTTGAAATGTCTCCAGTATCATAGAATTTATGCAAACTTAGAGCTACAAGCTACTTTTCACCTTGAGCATATAATGAGCAGCAAAAAGAATATTAAACATTCGACACCAGCTCGACCATCAACAAGAAACGTGACTATTGCCGACAAGCTAGCTGCCATGGCCTCTCCAGGCGACAAACCCTCCCCCAAGGATAGTGGAGGAATTTCTATGATTCAACTGGTGGAAGAGTTATCTAAACAGCGGGCTAATCTGAAAGAAGACATCTCTACCCTTATCCAGGAATCTGTTGGCCCTCTACAAGCTTCCATGAACGCTTTAAAAGAAACCGTGGATAACTTTCAGCGTCGCCTGACCGCAACTGAGTCACTAGCAGGGGAGAACTTTGATAAGATATTCGCAGCCGAGTCGGCCATTAAAGCTCTGCAAAAACAGAATGCGACACTACTGGACTGCGTGGAGGACCTGGAAAATAGATCTAGGAGAGCGAACTTGAGGATTGTGAACGTACCTGAAAACAGCGAAGGGGGTGAGGACCCTGTTACGTTCATGTCGAACATGCTGATGGAGGTGGTGGGCCAAGAGGTTTTTGAATCCCCACCAGCTTTGGAACGATCACACCGAGTGGGCAAGAAACCTGACAGGCCTGGAAAATCTCCCCGTCCGTTCGTTGTGTGCTTTCAGAGGTTCCAGGAAAAAGAAAGACTATTGCGATGGGCAAGACAGCACGAGCTGAAATACAAGTCCACTACCGTGAGAATATACCCGGATTACAGCGCTAACCTGTCAAGGAAGCGGGCTGCTTTCAATGACATTAAACAAGCGCTGTTTAACAAAGGAATAAAATTTCAACTTCTGTACCCCTGCTGTCTTCGAGTTACATTTGGTGGGAATACCTTCAAGTTCAGCACGCCTGAGGAGGCGAAAGTCTTCTACGATGAACAAGTGGTGGCTGATAATGAGACGGACTGAAACGTAGCCTATTGCTTAATCTAGTTTGCCTAATGGTAAGAATCTTTACTCATATCCAAGAACTGATTTAGCATTATTTTGATTTGCCTAATGGATAAAGAGTAACCAACCATTTTATGCGTAAATTTAGAGGTCCGTCGGACTTGTGTCTTTGTGAAATATGGCTTACAGCCTAATGGAAATTGTTATCCTCTGTTAACGTTAGTGCAGACATACAACGCTATGTGTCCTGAGCTCATTGGCTAATACAATGCAAATTATTTTGTTGTTTGTAAATGATACTGGGAAAATGTGTATTTTACTTGTAGTCTACATTTACAAAGGTCAGGTTAAACTCGCACTTAGGTTAAAGTTATTTAGTTTAGATTATGTACCTCCGGTGTTGTCAGTTTTTAGAGGGATGCCTGCAGTCTGCCTCCGTTCTTGAGGCAGGCTTAGGAGAATTTAGTACGGTGTCTGAAGTTGGAGCTGGCTGTGCAGTTGATACAGCCAGCCTTTCATGTTTGTTTTCAGTTAAGGGTATATTTACTGCCAAACGGTTTTGTTTTGTTTTGGAGGGTTTATTAGACCATACTCATTATCAGGGGGCAAGGATGTCTTGCTTTTTTTTTTTTCTTTCACTCAATTGATGACAGCTAGCACTAGTAGCATTGGGGCTGGATTGGGGGTGTCACCTACCCGTATGATAACCTGGAACGTAAAGGGTTTGAATGGACCTGTTAAAAGGGCACGTATATTTTCTCATTTGAAAAAGTTAAACACAGAAATAGCATTTTTGCAAGAAACCCATTTAACTGTGGCGGATCATGTTAGACTTAAGAAAAATTGGGTTGGTCAGACTTTTCATTCTGGTTTTAATTCCAAAGCAAGGGGGGCAGCAATAATAATCCATAAGAGGGTAATTTTTACACCTTATAAAACCATCTCTGATCCACAGGGGCGATTTATAATAGTTTCTGGTCTTCTTTACAATTCCCCAGTAGTGCTTGTCAGTGTGTATGCCCCTAACTGGGACGATGTGAACTTCTTTAAAAAACTTTTTTCATTAATACCAGATTTAAATTCACACAGGTTGATTTTAGCTGGAGACTTAAACACAGTGGTTGACCCAGCTGTAGACCGCTCAAACCCCAAAACATTAACACGATCCAAGATGTCACAGACTCTGAGTGAACTTATGGATCAGATTGGCTGCATTGATCCATGGAGGTTCTTATACCCACTCAAACAGGAATTTTCATTTTTTTCACATGTTCATCATACATACAGTAGAATAGACTATTTCTTTATTGACAAGTCATTCCTCCATATTCTTAAGAAAGTTGAATATGCCACTATTGTGGAATCAGATCATGCCCCTGTGGTTCTTGATTTAGCTTTTTCCCAAAACTTATCACAGCCTCGAACTTGGAGGCTCAATACTGCTTTATTGGCTGATAATCAGTTTTGTGAGTTGATATCTAAAGAAATTGAGGAATTTTTGCAATTTAATAGATCAGAATCAGTTTCTCCATCCACTTTATGGGAGGCCTTAAAAGTTGTTATAAGGGGAAAGATTATTTCTTATTCCTCTTCACGTAACAAAGCAAAAAAGCAGAAAGAGCAAGAGCTTTTACAGTCCTTAAAAATATAGATAATGAATATTCCAGTTCCCCTTCCCCAGAATTATATAAGGAGAAAATCGCTCTGAAAACTCAATATGATTTATTATCAGTGGAACGCACTGAAAAGCAATTCCTATGGTCTAAAGGTCACTTCTATGAACATGGAGAAAAGGCGGGTCGCTTGTTGGCCTATCAGTTGAGATGCAGATCTGCTTCACGTCTGATTCCACAGATTCGCAATGCCTTCCAAGTACTAACTACAGATCCTGTGGAAATAAATAATATTTTTAGAGAATATTATTCGGACTTGTACACTTCTGCATCTCCTCATGATCCATTACCAATGATGACCTTTTTAAACAATCTGGATTTTCCTAAATTAGACCAAGACAAGCAAGATATTTTAGATAATCCCTTGCAATTACAGGAAATCTTAGATTCCATTAAGAAAATGCAAAGTGGTAAGACCCCAGGTCCCGATGGCTACCCAATAGAATTTTTTAAGAAATTTAGTGTCCAACTTGCTCCACTTCTCCTTGATTTGTTTAACCATTCCCTTAGCCAGTCCAGGCTTCCACTAAGTCTGACAGAGGCATCTATTTCTCTTATTTTGAAACCAGGCAAGGACCCAAATGAGTGCGGGTCGTACCGCCCAATCTCACTTTTAAATGTGGATACGAAGATCCTGGCCAAGCTCCTTGCCTCAAGATTGGATAATGTTATGCCCCATTTGATTTCAATGGACCAAACTGGATTTATGAGGGACCGCCACTCTTTCACTAATATTCGTAAACTTTTGAATATTGTGCACTCCTCTGCGTCCAGGGAGGTTCCAGAAGTGGTTGTCTCCCTGGACGCGGAGAAGGCATTTGATAGAATTGAGTGGAATTATTTGTTTGCTACATTGTCAAAATTTGGCTTTGGCCCAAAATTTATTTCTTGGATTCGTCTATTATACACCTCCCCAAAAGCATCAGTGGTAACGAACAAAATAACCTCTAAACCATTCTCTCTGTTTAGGGGCACGCGACAGGGTTGTCCCCTTAGTCCCCTTTTATTTGCTTTGGCTATAGAACCCCTGTCAATTAATCTACGAACTTCAACCTCAATAACAGGGATTAAGAGGAATAATTTGGAACATAGACTTTCTCTGTATGCCGATGACCTGCTGTTGTACATCTCTGATCCAATAACATGCGTCCCCAAGGTTTTAGAAATATTATACGAATTTGGGCTATTTTCTGGTTATAAGTTAAACCTTAGTAAAAGTGAATGTTTCCCTATCAACAACCTTGCTCTTCAGATTTTGGATAACACACTCCCCTTCCATATTTCTAAATCTGGATTTAAGTACTTAGGTATACAGTTCACTAGATTATTTTCTGAGCTTTATGAGAAGAACTTTAAACCCCTCATGAGCAAGTTGCAATCAGACCTTCAGAGGTGGTCATCCCTATACTTATCTCTTGCAGGCAGAGCTAACTGCATAAAAATGAATGTTTTACCCAGGTTCTTGTATTTGTTTCAATGTCTTCCAGTTTTTCTGCCCAACTCTTTTTTTCAGTCGTTAAACAAGTTGATTTCCTCTTTCCTGTGGGATGGTAAAAGCCCCAGAATCCGCAAGGAGTTTATGGAGAGGGCCAGGAATCAGGGTGGCTTAGCACTACCAAATTTTAAAAACTACTACTGGGCAGCAAATATACAAAAAGCTATTGCCTGGTTTCAGACTCCAGAAATAGAGTGGTGCAAAGTAGAGGCGAGTTTTTGTAAAACATCTTCATTGTCAGCTTTAGTCACTGCAAACTTACCATTCTCACCATCTCAGTACACATCTAGCCCAGTAGTGAATTCCACTCTGAAAATATGGGCACAATTTAGACATAAATTCAAACTTACCTCCTTTTCTATATACAGCCCTATATGCAACAACCATCTTTTTCCTGCTGCTAGTTTGGACCATACCTTTGCTCAGTGGCAGGGTGTGGGTCTTGGCAGATGCAGTGATCTTTATATAAATGGGCAGTTTGGTAGCTTTAGGGATCTGGCGGCTAAATTTAATCTGCAGCAATCAGACTTTTTTAGATATCTCCAGATCCGTCACCTTGTCAGAAGCCTGAGTGCAACCTTTCCAGTTTTGCCTGCTCATTCAGGGTTAGATGACTTTTTATTGAAGCCAATGCATTGTAAAGGCCAGATCTCAACTATATCAAACATTATTAATTCCCTTCAGACGATATCTTTGGACAAAATTAAGACTGACTGGGCTGAGGAACTGGGGGCTGATATTTCTGATGCAGCATGGGATTGTGCTCAGAGCAGAGTCAATAATACATCTTCTTGTGCCCGCCTCAACCTGATACAATTTAAAGTCTTACACCGCATTTACTTTACTAATTCCAAACTTTCCAGGATATACTCAACAGTTGAGGATAAGTGTGGTCGCTGTAGTTCCACTCCTGCGGATATGACGCATATGTTTTGGACATGTCCTAGGTTAAGGGAGTTTTGGTCATTCATTTTTAATACCTTAAATGAGGCATTTGAGACTACTGTTCAACCTATTTCTGAAATGGCTATTTTTGGGGGGTTTTGTTAGTGAACTTTTAATGCCCATGAAAAAGAAAAATGCTTTTGCTTTTGCCACTCTTCTTGCACGACGAAGGATATTGATGGTGTGGAAATCTTCTGAACCTCCTAAAGGTTCTCTTTGGCTTAGTGACTTAATGCTGTTTTTGAAATTGGAAAAAATAAAATACTTCTCCAGAGGATCTGTGAAGACATTCCATAAAATATGGAATCCTTTAATAGACTACTTTGAAAAGCTTAATTCATTACCATTGAATGAGGAAGAGTGTGATTTAGAGCTATAATCCTTCATTTG
>JAPEKM010000007.1:54744125-54755265 GCA_027575975.1 Cathorops multiradiatus
CTCCAGGTCAGGGGGGAGTTGCTACCTAAAGTGGAGGAGTTTAAGTATCTCGGGGTTTTGTTCATGAGTGAGGGTAAAGGGGAGCGGGAGTTGGACAGATGGATCGGGGCAGCATCAGCAGTGATGCGGATGCTAAATTGATCTGTTGTGGTAAAGAGAGAGCTGAGCCAAAAGACAAGGCTCTCAATTTACTGGTCCATCTATGTTCCCACTCTCACCTATGGGCACAAGCTGTGGGTAGTGACTGAAAGAATGAGATCATGGATACAAGTGGGAGAAATGAGTTTTCTCCACAAGGTGGCTGGGCTCTCCCTTAGAGACAGGGTGAGAAGCTTGGTCATTTGGGAGAGACTCGGAGTAGAACTGCTGGTCCTCCACATCAAAAGGAGTCAGTTAAGCTGGTACGGGCACCTTGTTAGGATGCCCCCTGGACACCTTCCAAAGGAGGTTCTCTGGGCATGGTCCACCAGGAGGAGACCCCGGGGCAGGCCCAGGACACACTGGAGAGATTACATCTCTCAGCTGGCCTGGGAACGCCTCGGTGTTCCCTCAGAAGAGCCGGTGGAGGTGGCCATGAAGAGGGAATTCTGGGCTGCTCTGCTTAGGCTGCTACCCTCGCAACCCGGATCTAGATAAGCGGTAGAAAATGGATGAATGGATGGAAAGATAGATAGATGTTTAGATGGATGGATGGACTTCAGTGAGCTTGAAAAGGAAATTTGGAAAAATACAATCAAATGACAGACACCTGTGCTTAGATCGACCCAAAACCTTATGGTTGTAATTCCTTGCACCATGCTACTTTCTGTGAAGGAGCTCCTTGATATATAATATGTATACCCAATTCTATATATGAAAAAAGTTATGCTCAAGGAAAACTATTATTATCTTGACATCATGAGAGAAAAAAAAAACAATGCATGGCCTTTCTGGACTCCTGTACAATAAAGGATAAGATTCACAATAATAAATGCTACAGTGTATAATACAAATGAAATGAAAGAACTGTTAATCCTTAAAACATCTTAAAATAGGTTTTGAAATTTTAATGTCTTAATCTATTAGGTATTCAGTTCTAAGTTTACTATTTAATGCCAATTTAGAAATTATTTTTGGACATGAGGTAATATCTTGGAGAATTTAACTTTGTGGTTTCACGTGTTATATTTTCTCTGTTTCCACATTTCTATTACATTTTTATCTGTAGGTACTTAGCACTAGTTTATCTAGTGTTTTGTGCTGTTTCTCTACACTTGTTAGAAGAGGAGACAAGAAGAAATGTTTATCAATGGACCCTATGAAGTAAAATTGTCCAACATGCCAGTCTGCAACACAAAAGGGAGATCAATGTTAGGGGATTGAAGCAAATGGAGCCTGAGAGCCTCTTCAACACTGCAAAGGCACACTGGCACTGCTCCAACCTCTAAACCAGATTTGATTATTTTTTAGATCAGTTAGCAGGCTAGGAGGTCTGAATAATTAGGTACAAACCTGTGATATCCCACCAGCCCCAAAAACTGTTTCACTTCCTTTTTGGTCTTGGGTCTTGGGCAGGCCACAATCATAGTAGTAGTATTAATCTGGGGATGTGCCTACCCAGGACCCAGAGACCACCACCCATCCAATCAAACACTTTGCCAGGTTTCCAATAAGGCCAACCTGTCTCAAATATTTTAGAACTGCCCTCACATGCTAGACATGTCATATGCTACTGTATATTTTTATTATCATCAGAATAGGCAGCAGCATATGTTCTTTGGGGCCATAATACCTGATCCATTCATCTTGTAGCTGGTACCCCCGAAAAGCCTGAATGGATATATGACAATTTGGTGTAAACCAAAGTGGGTAGAGAAAGCCATTTTTCCCTTAGACTTTGACAAGGGAATCTGCCAATACAGGTTTGAATAAAAATGAGCCACACCTAGCCAATCCAGGAACTCATTAATACAAGACATGGGATAATTGTCAAATTTCAAAACCTTGTTCACAGTCCAGACAAAGGGACTGCACAGTTGGCCTTGTGTACCAGGACAATGGGGCTGTGCCATTCACCGTGGGAGTCTTGTATGCCTCCCATCTGTTACATTTTCCCTGATTCATCCAGAATCGCTTTTTCCTTGTACTCAGGTAAATTATGTGGGTTACAATCCAAAGCCTTCAGGAACTCAGGACAGATCTCATCCACTCCTGGAGCCCAACTGCTGAGGAGGTTTTTTTGACCACTTCAATGACCTCAGCTCTGGTTATGGTTAAGTCCTCTCCTGAGTCCTCCAACTCTGCCTCCTTTATGGAAGACATGTCCATCGGGTTCAGAAGATCCTCAAAGTATTCCTTCCACCGACCAACTATATCACCAGTTGAGCTCAACAACACTCCATCCCTGTTGAAACAGTATTGCCAGAGCACTGATTTCACCTCTTGAGTCAACTGACAGTTTGCCAGAATCTCTTTGAGACTGACTGAAAGTCTTTTTCCATGGCCTCACCAAATTCCTCCCACACCCAAGTTTTTATTTCCACAACTGCCACAGCTGCATGCCACTTAGCCTGTCAGTACCTGTCAGCTGCTTCAGGAGTTCCACAAGCCAACCAGGCTTGGAAGGCCTCCTTCTTCAGCTTGATGACTACCTTAACTGCTGGGATCCACCACTAGGTTTGGGGATTGTCACCACTATTGGCACTAACAACTTTGTGACCACAGCTCTGTACATCCACTTCAGCAATGGAGGCATGGAACATGGTCCATTTGGACTCAGTGTCCCCAGCCTCTCTCAGAATGTAGGAGAAACTCTGCTGGAGGCGCAAGTTGAAAATGTCTCTGACAAGGGGCTCTGCTAAACATTCCCAGCACACCCACACTATATGTTTGGTTTTGCCAGGTCTGTCTGATGTCTTCTCCAGCCATCTGATCCAACTCAATACCAGGTGGTGATCAGTTGACAGCTTAGCTTCTCTCTTCACCTGAATGTCCAAGACTTACAACCCCAAGTATGATTATATGACTATAAAATCGATCATCAACCTATGACAGAGTGCTCTGGTACCAAGTGTACTTATGAACACCCTTGTGCTTGAACATGGTATTGGTTATGGACAGACTATACCTAGCACAAAAGTTCAATAACAGTACCACTCAGGTTCAGATCAGGTAGGCCATTCCTTCCAATCACACCCTTGCAGGTTTCACTGTCACTGCCCACATGAGTGTTATAGTCCCCTAGCAGACATACAGAGTCACCCAAAGGGGTGCCTTCTGGCACCCCACCCTAGGCCTCTGATAAGGCAGAATACTCTGAACTGGTGTTTGATGCATAAGCACAGACAACAGTCAGCACACCTGCCCCTACTTGGGGCTCAGGGAGGCAATCCTTTCATCCACTGGTGTGAACTCTAATGTGCTGGCACTGAACCAGGGGGCTATGAGAAAACCCTCACCTGCTCCCCACCTCAAGATCAGACTCTCTTCAGGAGTTTGGTTCTGGAGCCATGTCATGCATTGAGGTGAGCCTGACTATATCTAGCTGGGACTTCTATATCTCCCGCACCAGCTCAGGGTCCTCTCCCACCATTCCATGTTCCAAGAGTCAGTTTTGTCAGCTGGTGATCAGACTGCCAAGGCACCCACCTTGTACTGCCACCAAATCCACATCATACTGGACCCTTATGGTTCCCCCTGCCAACCCGGCAAGGCCCCATGGGGAACGGCCCGGTCACCAGGCACTCACCAGTGAGCCCCTCCACCAGGTCTGGCTCCAGAGTGGGACACCCATTTCCCTTTTCCATGTGAGATATCGTGTACTTCCCATATCTGGTTGCACTGTAAGATGGCTGCATAGATGAGAGCTCCAAGTCATCTCAGCAAGTTAGTGTTTATTTACTTTTTATTACTGTCTCTTTTTGCACATACAATGCTATGATACATTCAGTATGACTGACAAACTCTTTTGGAGTTGCAACAGTCAGCCAGTTTGGACATTAAACCGATTTTTGATCTCGCAGATGCTGCACTCCCCTGGGTCTTTTGTTTACTTGCACATTGCCAGAGGAAAACAAAGAGAGGGAAGCATGCTGGAGTTCTGTGCCGCTTACGACAGACAAGCCTCCTCTGCCCAGCATCCTGCTTACTAATGTTCAGTCTTTGAACAACAAACTGGATGAGCCGTGTGCGCAGATTAAACACCAAAGAGGCATCAGAAACTGCTGTGTTTTGGCATTTTCAGAGATGTGGCTAGAGCCCTGCATCAGAGGGTTTCACTGTTTACCAGCAAAACAGAACAAAGGACTCCGATTGCGCTTTATGGTTAACTCTTCATGGGCCATGGATGTTTGCATCTTAGCAAAGCACTGCTCTCTGGCTCTGGAGCTGCTGACCATTAAAGTTAGACCCTTTTACCTCCCTAGGGAGTTCAGCTCAGTGAACTCTGAGCAATTTATGTCCCCCCATAAGCTGAAAAATATTTGGCTCTGGACAAACTATATGGCATTATTAATGGTCTAGGGAACACATACCCAGAAGCAACATTTATTTTGTGGGGAGACTTCAACCAAGCCAACATAAAGAAGGTCCTCCCAACATACCACCATTACTTTTTCTACCAGAGGTGATCAGACACTGGGTCATTGTTTCATCACATTCAAGGACTGTTATAAACCTCTCCTCCACCCTGCTTTTGGAAAGGCAGACCACTGTTCCATATTACTGCTGCCTGCATATAGGCAGAGGCTTAAATAGAAAAAAAGGCTTCCAAGCACATCCACAAATGGGACAGTGAGGCTGAGGGGGCCTTGCAGAACTGCTTTGAAATAACTGACTGGCAGATGTTTGGAGATGCAGCTGATGGCAACATCGATGAATTTACAGACTCTGTCACAGGCTATAAAAGGAAGTGCATTGACAATGTTGTTCCAAAATCCACCATCTGCACATATCCAAACCAGAAACCCTGGGTTAACAGTGAGATTTGCACAAAGCTCAAAGTGCAGACTTCTGCCTTCAACTCAAGTGACCCTGATGCCTACAATAGCAGCCAGATATGACCTCTGGAAGTCCATTAGGAATGCCAAAAGGGACTACAGGGACAAAGTGGAATCCAACTACCATGACTCTGACTTCAAATGTATGTGAACTGGATTACGTTGCATCACGAACTACAAAAAGGAGAACATAATTAGTTTCTACCCTACCACATCTCTCTTGGAAAGGCAAAACCCCTTCTGCTCATTTCAATGCAGCAAAAAAAGAACCCACCATACATCCTCATGTGGGCAGGGAAGCGACTATGCTGAGCCTAGAAATGGCTGATGTGAGACAGTCCTTCAAAAGGGTCAACCCTCACAAAACTCCAGGTCAGCTATCATTCCAGGCCATGCTCTCAGGGCTTGTGCTGACCAGTTGGCAGAGGTGTTCACTAAGATCTTCAACCTCTCCCTGAGACAGTCTGTGGTCCCCACCTCCTTCAAGGCATCCACCATCATTCCTGTTCCTAAGAGATCAGAGGTCACCTGTCTGAATGACCACCACCCAGGTGCACCGATAGTCATCATGAAGTGCTTTGAGTGGCTGGTAAAACCTCGCATCTGCCCCTCCCTCCCAGACACCTTAGAGCCTCTTCAGTTCACCTACAGATCAAACGGGGCCACAGAAGATGCTATTGCCTTGGTGACACACACTGCCCTCACCCACCTGGAAAATGGGGAATGCATGTGAGAATGGTCTTCATTTATTACAGTTCAGCATTCAACACCATTATCACTTCAAAACTTGTCTCAAAGCTTGATGATCTCAGACTGGGGACATCTATTTGCAGATGGATCTTTGACTTCCTGATGGGCAGACCACAGGTGATGAGAATTGGTAGCCACACTTCCTCCTCACTGACCCTGAACATGGGTGCACTACAGAGCTGTGTGCTCAGTCCCCTCTTGTACTCCTTGTTCATGCACAACTGTACTGCTACTGGGCAACATGGTGGTATAGTGGTTGACACTGTAGCCTTACAGCAAGAAGGTTCTGGGTTCAAGCCCAGTGGCCAACGGGGGACTTTTTGTGTGGAGTTTGCATGTTCTCCCTGTGTCTGCATGGGTTTCCTCTGGATACTCCAGTTTTCCCCAAAGTCCAAAGGGCAGCCTTAGGTTGAGGTGCCTTTGACCGAGGCACCTAACTCACAACTGCTCCCCGGGCACTGTAGCATGGCTGTGCACTGCTCTGGGTGTGTGTGTTCACTGCTTCAGATGGTTAAATGCAGAGAGGAATTTAACAAGTGTACATGTGTGTTGGGAATCCCTGATGGGGGTTGAGTACAGGAGCATGGCAGGCGAGAACTGAAGTTCTTACAAACTTTATTTTGGATATAAATATAGCTTTTCAGCTTACTTTCTCACACATATGCATTCTGGTTGGGAGAGAGTCCCTCTTCTCTGCTCTTCCCCTCCATTTATGCGCTGATCCTGCAACAAACACACATACCCATACACATTAATTGACAGCAGATGTAATGACTTAGCCATTTACCTTCCCCGACCCCACCTTCCATTCACAAACTGCTGCTTGGCCATGCTCCCACTGTCACATACCACCACTGCCCAACTCAGGGCGGGGAGCTGTCCAACCTGAAGCTGCCAACCCCCCGACGGGACAGGAAATCTGTCACCACCATCTGTGCCCCCGGCCTGTGGACCACCTTGAACTTAAATGGCTGGAGGGCACGATACCAACGGGCAATCCACGCACTGGCATCCTTCATGTGGTGGAGCCACTGGAGGGGGGGCATGGTCCAAATAGAGAGTGAGGGGGCACCCCAGCAGGTAGTATCAGAGGGCGAGGACCACCCACTTGATGGCAAGACTCTTTTTCCATGGTACTGTACTTGCTTTCATGCATAGAGAGTTAATGGCTGATGTACAGCACAGAGCGTTCCTCACCCTCCACCTTCTGGGACAAAATGGCCCCCAGCCCTCTATCTGATGTGTCAGTCTGCAAAATAAAAGGAAGAGAGAAGTCTGGGTAGTGCAAAATTGGCCCCCCACACAGTGCCACTTTTACCTCAGACACCCTGTTGGCAGTGTTCCGTCCACTGGACCAGATCTGGAGCCCCCTTTTTAGTGAGGTCGGTTAATGGGCTGGTGACATCTGAATAATTAGGTATAAACCTATGATAATAGCCAGCCCCAGGAACCGTCTCACCACCTTTTTGGTCTTGGGCTTCAGGCAGGCCGCAATCACTGCAGTCTTGTTAATTTGGGGATGCACCTGCCCATGACCCAAGTGGAACCCCAGATACTGTACTTCCACCTGCCCAATTGCACACTTTCAGGTTAGCTGTGAAGCCCACTTGCCTCAGTGACTTTAGAATGGTCCTCAGGTGTTCCAAGTGCCGTGGCCAATTATGGCTGTAGATTATTATATCATCCAAATATGCGGCCGCATAGGCAACATGAGGGATCCTCTCCATAAGCTGCTGGAATGTAGCGGGCGCCCCAAATAACCCAAAAGGGAGCGTGACAAATTGGTGTAATCCAAATGGTGTGGAAAATGTCATTTTCTCTCGGGATAGAGGAGTCAAGGGGATCTGCCAATATCCCTTTGTTAGATCCAGTGTCAAATAAAAGCAAGCAGCACCTAACTGATCAAGCAACTCATCAATGTGAGGCATTGGGTATGCGTCAAATTTAGATACCGCATTGACCTTTCTATAGTCCACACAGAACCGGACCGACCCATCAGTCTTGAGAACCAGGACCACTGGGCTGCTCCAGTCATTGTGGGATTCCTTGATTATGCCCATTTCGAGCATGGCCTTGAGTTCGTCCCGACTGACTTTTTTTCTTGTGTTCGGGTAAGAGGTAAGGGTGGCTATGCACTACCACCCCTGGGGGCATTTCAATGTAGTGTTCTATGAGGTGGGTACGACCAGGAAGGGGCAAGAACATGTTGAAAAAGTCCTTTTGCAACTTGGCCACCTCTGTGATTTGGGCCGGTGAGAGATGATCTCCACAAGGGACCAGAGTGGTTCGAGATGTTATCTTTTTTTACCTCTGACCCCAGCTCTGCTTTCTCTGGGACTACTGATGCCAATGCCACAGTGACCCCCTCATTCCAGCATTTTAAAAGGTTGAGGTGGTAGATTTGCAATGCCTCATCCCTATCCGTTCGCCTCACCTCATAGTCAATGTCCCTGACTCACCGTGTGACCTCGAAGGGCCCTTGCCACTTGTCAGTTAATTTGGAGCTCGATGTGGGCAATAATACAAGCACTTTGTCTCCTGGCATGAACTCTCTAAGGTGCATGCCCCTGTCATACAGCAGGATTTGATGTTCTTGTGCCTGCTGCAAATTCTCCTGGGTTAGGTGCATGAGGGTATGGAGTTTTGCATGCAGATCAAGAATGTACTGAATTTCATTTTTGCTAGGCGAAGATCCCTCCTCCCAATTTTCTTGTAGCATGTCCAAAATGCCACGCAGCTTACGTCCATATAATAATTCAAATGGAGAAAACACCGTGGAGGCTTACAGGACCTCTCGTGCTGTGAATAATAGGGGCTCGAGCCACTTATCCCAATTATGTGCATCTTCTCTTATGAATTTCCAGATTAGGTTTTTGAGGGTTTGGTTAAAACACTCCACTAAGACATCCATTTGTGGTTAATAGACACTGGTGTAGATAGACTTAATCCCCAGTAACCCATACAGTTTCCGCAGTGTGCGTGACATAAACGAAGTGCCTTGGTCTGTCAGGATTTCTTTTGGAATCCCAACCCGGGAGATAATGCGGAAGAGCGCTTCTGCAATACTGTGTGCTGAGATATTGCGGAGAGGCGCTGATTCTGGATATCATGTTGCATAGTCAACCAGAACTAAAATATAGCAATACTCTTGTGCTGACCGATCTAATGGCCTGATGAGATCCATCCCAATTTGTTCAAACAGGGTCTGGATTAGAGGGAGAGGGTGCAAAGGCACTTTTGGAGTGGCCTCGGGATGTACTAATTGGCATTCACGGCATGCCATCAACGGACATCCCCATGAATCCCTAGCCAATAGAACTGGGCAATTATTTGGGCTAGTGTTTTATCTTGCCCTAAGTGTCCAGCCATGGGATTAAAGTGATCTGCATGGAATACGAGTTCCCTATGGCTCTTTGTGATTAACAATTGGGTTATTCATTCACCAGTTTGAGTGTCCTGCATCACTCGGTACAATCTATCTTTAATGATAGCAAAATAAGGGAAGACCGGTTCCACACTTGACTGAAGAGTTTGACCACACTTGACTGAAGAGTTTGACCATCGATTACTCTCACTTAGTCAAATGCATGCCACAGAGTCTCATCTAGCAACTGCTCTAATGGGATATCCTCAAGGGAATCCCCAAGAGAGGGAGGAGGAGCAGGTTGCTCCTCACTCTGACGCAGTGCTGACATAGACAGCTCTGTGACAGCTTCTCCAGTCAATGCCACACTTCCTGTGACCTACTAGTGCAGGACCCACTACGTGTTAAATATTCCATCAGCTTTTTAAACCCTGGCCAATCAGTACCCAAAATCAATGAGTGGGTGAGAGGAGGATTAACCACTGCCTTTACTCGCTGCATTTGGCCCCGGAATGGAATACGGATAGACACAAAGTAATAATTGTGAATATCCCTGTGCACACAGCACTTTCACCACTTGTGCTCTCCCCAGTGCCTCACCTTGCACCAGGTGTTGGTGATTTGAGGTCTGATTACAACCGGAATCCACCAAAGCGTGATATGTATCCCCTTGAATGCTTACCGGTATGCAATACGTTCCTGCCTGATAGGGGGCGGTCTCTGGCGGGTCAGGGATCCGGAACATGGCTTCCACCTCCCTTACAGAGCCCTGATTCTGGAGATGCTCCGGCTCCCTGCAGCGCCAGCATACCGGCCCAGGCTTTCCCTCTGCACCGGTACTAAGGGCGTCACTCACCTGAGGGGGGGGAAGACACGGAAGAGCGAGACAGGACACCACGGGTGCGAAGGGCCGGCTGGGGAGGAGTCGGCCCCCACCTCCACGGTGGGGGAATGGGGTGAGAGGGAGAGAGTAAGAGAGCGGAGACAGAGAGGGGAAGAGAAGAGGAACAAGGGGAGGTATCTTTGGCTTGTCCGCCTGTCATTGGAACCGCCGCCAGATGGTCCTCCGCCAACTTGATGGCTCGCTGGAGCTACACCAGGTGGTAACACTGGACCCATTCTGCTGTTCCTTCCGGAAGTCGAGAGATTAACTGTTCCAGTGCCACCAGGTCAATGACCCTGTTGGCGTCACCATTTTCAGTCCTCAGCCACTGCTGGCAGGCATCCCAGAGTTGTTGGCCAAATGCAAACAGTCGGCCGACCTCCTCCAGTGTCAGCTTCCAGAACCTCTGGCAATGTTGTTCTGGGGAGTGGCTGACCCGCTGCAAAATGGCCCCCTTGAGGTCAGAGTAGTTGAGTCGGCTATTGGCAGGGAGCTGCTGCGCTACAAGCTGCGCATCGCCTGTCAGGAGCGAGAGGAGGTGAGCTGCTCGCAGCTCGATTGGCCACCCCCATGCTTGGGCTGCTTGCTCGATGAGAGTGATGTAGGCTTCTGGCTCATCATGCAGACCCATCTTTGTGAGGGTGACGTGAGAGGAGTCCAGGGTGGTAATGTTGGATGCCCCTGCTGATGCCAGCAGATGCCGGAACACCTGGCGATCTTCCCGCTGGGCCAGCATCAAGGTTTCAAAGCATTGTTCTTGGTCCTTCCAGAGGGCAGTTAGTGCTTGATGCTGGTTCTGCTGGGCAGCAGCGAGGGCATGGACGATGTCCATAATTGGGGAGGACTCCATGGGGTGGTTCCCTTCTGTACTCGTGTCCCAGGTTTCGGCACCACTCTAGCAAATCCCCAATGTGGGTGCATTGCAGAAGCACGGCAGGCGGGAACTGAAGTTCGTGCAAAACTTTTATTTTTACAGCTATGGATAGCTTTTCAGCTCACACACTCCCACACACACATGCATTCTGGTTGGGAGTCAGCTCTCCTCTGCTTTCCCCTTCCTTTTATACTCCATCCGTGCAAAACATATACACACACACACACACACACACACACACACACACACACACACACACACACACACACATTAATTGACACCAGGTGTAATGA
>JAPEKM010000007.1:55717443-55729576 GCA_027575975.1 Cathorops multiradiatus
CTGTGATGACCTGGCGACTTGTCCAGGGTGTACCCCGCCTTTCGCCCATAGTCAGCTGGGATAGGCTCCAGCTCGCCTGCCAGGCCTGCCAGGATAAAGCGGCTACAGATAATGAGATGAGTTTTCACAAGCAGGTACAACTATTGGTCAGTGGGTGGCAGTGGTGTGCTTTGTACTGTTAAGAGGTTTGTGCTGTTCATAGAGAATAGCATGAAGTACTTACCAGCAATTTTACAGAGAGTTGTCAGTTGTTGGTATTTGTTGTCAGTTATTTAAACTGACTAAAATAAGCTACAACCCCAAATTAGAAAAAGTGGGGTCGGTATGGAAAATGCAAATAAAAGAAAGCAGTAATTTAGACATTGACTTTGGCTTCTATTTCATTACAGACAGAATGAACCCAATATATTTCATGTTTTGTTGGTCCACTTCATTTCATTTGTTAATATGCATTCAGTCCTGCAACACATTACAGTAAAACAAACAAACAAAAAACCCTTGGGACAGGGCGATTTAGGGCTAGTAATGAGGTAACACAATTAAATAATGATGTGATTTGAAACAGGTGATTGCATTCATGATTTGGGACAAAATCAATGTCACCAGGAAAGGCCTAATCTTTAAAGAGCGAAGATGAGCTGAGGATCTCCAGTATGTCAACAAATGTGTGAGAAAAATGATTGAAATGTTTAAAACTAATGTTCCTCAAAGACAGATAGGATTGGGATATTTCACTCTCTAAGGTGCATAATATTAAATGATTCAAAGATTCTAGAGGAATTTCAATGTGTAAAGGGCAAGAAGGCAAGCCTAATCTGAACACCTGTGATCTCCGATCCCTCAATGCATCAAGAACCGTCATTCATCTACAGCTGATAGAACCACATGGGCTCGGGATTACTCTGGCAAACCTTTGTCAAGCATAACAATGCAGAGTTACATCCACAAACACCTGTTAAAACTGGACGGTGCAAAAATGAAGCCTTATAGTAACTGTGTCCAGAAGTGCCATCAATGTCTCTGGGCTCGGAGGCATCTGGGATGGACCATCACACAGTGGGAACGTGTATTCTTGTCAGAAAAATCAGTATTCCAGGTCTTTTTTAAGGAGAAATGGGCATTGTGTGCTCCAGACCAAAGAGGAAAAGAACCATCCAGCAACAAGTCCAAAAGCCAGGGTGTGTCATGGTATGGCATTGGGTCAGTGCCCTCGGTAAAGGTAACCTACACTTCTGTGATGGAGCATTAATGCAGAAAAGTACACCAAGATTTTGGAGCAACATGTACTGCCTTCAAGACGACGTCTTTTCCAGGGAGATTTCAACAAGACAATGCAAAACCACAGTCTGCACACATTACAAAAGCATGGCTGTGGAAGAAGAGGGCATTTCCCCTCGGTCCCCAATAGAGAATGTGTGGAGAATTTTGAAATAAAAAATTTGACAGTGATGATCCCATAATAATGCACACCATCAGACCTGTTTGCAGGAAGAACGGGATAAAATAACACCTGAAACGCTCCAACACTTGCTGTTTGGTTGTCTGTGTCTATGTGTCAGCCCTGTGATGACCTGGCGACTTGTCCAGGGTGTACCCTGCCTTTCGCCTGTAGTCAGCTGGGATAGGCTCCAGCTCGCCTGCGACGCTGTAGAACAAGATAAAGCAGCTAGAGATAATGAGATGACATTTCATTGTATATATCCAGATTCAGTCCATAAATAGCAGACTTCATTGTAGCCTTTAATAATTCATTCAATAATCCCTGTTTGGCTTGGTCATAGTAGCTGAAATAAGACACATGACTGGCACATTATACAGGCCTGCTGTAAGGGCTACGTGGAGAGTGGTGGTGGCAAAGAATAACTTACAGATGACACCAACCGAAGGTCAGGTGGGGGGCAGTGATGGTTATGGGCCATGCTTAGGGCAGGGAAGTAGAACCTTGAGCAGAACCTGATGTTTCCATACTGCAACCTTACTGTATAATGGCTTCATCAAGCATATCAAAAGGGCCACAAGAGATTTTATCAGGTTTTCCATAATTGCAGCTATGCAGCTCACAGCAGCTGAATCCCCTGCGTTAAATCCTCATGTTTTCTCTGCCTTAATCTCAACTGAAATGTATTTGATGCTCAGAGAAAGCTATTTACCATGTTATGTGAAGCATACATTTTTCATCTTTAGTAACATTAGCCTAGCTGCTAAATTACTCCAGTAACTGTGTAGTCAGTCAATCATATGCTATTTTACATTGACAATTTACTCATGATTACCAAGCAACTTGAGTCTTAACTCAGTAGTCAAACATTACAGTTTGGTTTTTGAGTTTAAATACAAAATTTGTGTGTAGTCTCACCAACATAGTGATACAAATAAGGCTTTAAAGTTCTCATGCTGACATCAAAATTTTGCCAACTCTAAACAGTTACAATGATAACGTCAAAGCATGGACTGGGCCCATGAAAGGTGGCCAAAGATCACATTTCAGTGTATACTTGTGCATCTCAACCAATTAGAATATTGTGAAAAAGTTCTTTAAAAAAATCATTATGAAATTAAGAGCAGTGAACAGCTGTACAGCACCTGGGGAGCAGTTGGGGGTTAGGCTCAAATACACTACAGCCATGGATGTAGAGGGAGGAGAATAGTTCTGTTCCTTCACTCCACCCACCCGCACATTTTCCTGCTGGCCCAGGGAATCAAATGGGTGACTGTGGTAGCGGGGGCATGGTCAAGTGTCGGTCTGTGAATGGAGGGCAGAGTCAGGGAAGGTAAGTGACAGAATCACTGCACCTGACATGAATTAACCTGTATTTGTGTGTCTCCCCCAGTGACCACACCCTATAAGAGGAGAGAGAGAGCAGAGAAAGGGAACTCTCCCCAACTTAGACACTTGTGTGCATGTGTGCGGGCGAGCAAAGTAAGCCGCTGAAAAGCGCAAAATAAAAATGTTTGTAAGAACTCAGTTCTGGCCTGCTGTGCTTCTGTGCTCCACCCACCTTTAACTATTCCTACAGTGGTGCCAAAACCCAGGATGGAGCACAGAAGAGAACAGCCTCATGGAGTCCTACCCCTTCAAGGACCTGGTCCATGTCCTCACCATGCCCCAACAGAGCCAGCACCAGGTGCTGGTCACCCTCTGGAAGGAGCAGGGACAACAGTTCGAAGCCCTGGTGCTGGCGCAGCAGGAAGCTCGCCAGGTGTTCCGGCACCTACTCACGTCGGCGGGGTCTACCATCACCACCGCCGCAGACCTGCCCCACCTCACTCTAATGAAGATGGGTCTGCAGGATGACCCCAAAGCCTTCCTCATTCTTTTTGAGCAGGCAGCAGAGGTGTGGGGTTGGCCAGTGGAACAGTGTGCGGCACGCCTCCTCCCCCTGCTAATGGGCGAGGCGCAGCTCCCCGCCGACAGCCGGCTGGTCTATGCCGATCCCTGCAGGGCTGTCCTCCAACATATGGGGTGCATCCTGGAGCAGCAATGCCAGTGCTTCTACGTGCTGGAGGAGGTCGGCCGGCTGTTCGTGTTTGGCCAGCAACTCTGGGATGCCTGCCAGTGGTGGCTGAGGGCTGACAACCGTGACGCTGAGGGACTGATTGACCTGGTGGCACTGGAACAATCTTCCGGAAGGAACAGTGGAGTGGGTCCAGTGCCATCGCCCAGCGTCGCTGGATCAGGCCATCATGCTGGCGGAGGACCATATGGCGGCTGTTCCAACGGCAGGACAGCGTGTCTCCTCTTCTCCCCTCTTTTCTCTCTCTCTCCTTCTGTTCCTTGTCCTTGCCCCATTCCCCCACTGTGGAGGCGGGGGCTGGCTCCACCCCAGCTGGCTGCCACACCCATGGTGCCCTACCATTTTCTACTTCCTTGTCTGTGTCTTCCCCCCTCAGGTGAGTGAGCTCTGGAACACCGGTGCAGAGGGAGAGCCTGGGCCAGTGTGCTAGTGCTGTGGGGAGCGGGGCACCTCCAGCATCAGTGCTCAGCGATGGAGGTCCCATGCATGGTGGTCCAGATCCCTGACACACCTGGGACCGCCCTTGATTGGGCTGGAGCTTATCACATACTAGTGAGTATCCAAGGGGATACATATCAGGCTTTGGTGGACTCTGGCTGTAATCAGACCTCAGCAGGCTCCTCCTTCCTCTCTCAGGGAATCCCTTGTGGATTTCCCATTAGAGCAGTCATGAGACGAAACACTGCGGCATGCGTTTGACCAAGTGAGAATAAATGATGGTCAAATGCTCCAGCCAAACACCACCCTGTCTTTCCCCTATTTTTCCATTATTAAGGATAGGTTATACCGAGTGACGCAGGACACTCAGACTAAGGAACCAATCACACAGCTTTTGATCTCAAAGAGCCACCGGGAAATTATATTCCCGGCAGCTCACTTTAATCCCATGGCCAGACACTTGGGGCAGGATAAGATGCTAGCCTGAATAATGGCCCAGTTCTATTGGCCAGGAATTCGTGGCGATGTCCGTAGGTGGTGTACAGCGTGCCACGAATGCCAATTAGTAAATCCCGTGGCCATTCCAAAAGCACCTTTGCACCCCCTGCCATTAATTGAGACCCCATTTGAAAGAATTGGGATGGATCTCGTTGGGCCATTAGATCGGTCAACACGAGGATATCGCTTTATTTTAGTTCTGGTGGACTATGCAATGCAATATCCAGAAACAGTGCCTCTTCACAATATCTCAGCACATAGTATTGCAGAAGCACCCTTCCGCATCCTCTCCCAAGTCGGAATCCCCAAAGAGATTCTGACTGATCAAGGCACCATGTTTATGTCACGCACACTGCACAAACTGTATGGGTTACTGGGAGTTAAGCCTATCTGCACCAGCATTTATCACCCACAAATGGATGGCTTAGTTGAATGGTTCAATTGCACCCTCAAGAACATAATTCAGAAATTTGTAACTGAGGATGCATGCAACTGGGATAAATGGCTTGAGCCCCTGTTATTTGCAGTGCGAGAGGTCCCACAAGCCTCCACGGGGTTCTCCCCATTCGAATTATTATACGGGCATAAGCCGCATGGCATTCTCGATGTGCTGCGTGAAAATTGGGAGGAGGGACCTTCAACAAGTAAAAATGAAATTCAATACATTATTGACCTATGCGCCAATCTCCACACATGCACCCAACCCAGGAGAATTTGCAGCAGGCCCAAGAAGGTCAAGTCCATCTGTATGACAGGGGCATGGGCCTTAGGGAATTAACACCGGGAGATAAAGTACTTGTGTTGTTGCCCACATCTAGCTCCAAATTGATTACCAGGTGGCAAGGACCCTTTGAGGTCACACAGTGAGTTGGGGACGTCGACTATGAGGTGAGGCGAACGGACAGGGGTGGGAGGTTACAGATTTACCACCTCAATCTGTTAAAACTTTGGAATGAGGAGGTCCCCGTGGCATTGGTGTTGGTAGTTCCAGAGAAGGCGGAGCTGGGGCTGGAGTTTCAAAAAGGAAAATTGACATCGCTCACCACTGTGGTCCCCTGTGGAGACCACCTTGCCCCGATCCAACTCATGGAGGTCGCCCAGTTGCAGACAGAATTTTCTGACATGTTCTCACCCTTGCCCGGCTCCACGCACCTCATAGAACACCACATTGAGACACTCCCAGGGGTAGTAGTGCGCAGCCACCCTTACAGACTGCCCGAACACACAAAAAAAAGTGGTTCAGGAAGAACTCGAGGCCATGCTTGAAATGGGCATCACTGAGGAGTCCCACAGTGACTGGTGCAGCCCGTTGGTCTTGGTTCCCAAGGCCGACGGGTCAGTCCTGTTCTGTTTGGACTATAGAAAAGTCAACACGGTGTCTAAATTTGATGCATACCCAATGCCTCATATTGACGACTTGCTCAGTCGACTTGTCACGGCTCATTTTTATTCGACACTGGATTTGAAAAAGGGATATTGGCAGATCCCCTTGACTCCACTATCCCAAGAGAAAATGGCCTTTTCCACACCATTTGGCTTACACTAGTTCATCACACTTCTTTTTGGGCTGTTTGGGGCCCCCGCTATGTTCCAGCGGCTTATGGATAGGATCCTCCGCCCCCATGCCACCTGTGTGGCCGCATATTTGGACGATATCATTATTTTTAATAATGACTGGCCACGGCACATGGAACACCTAAGGGTCGTCCTTAGGTTGCTGAGATGAGTGGGTCTCACAGCCAACCCGAAGAAGTGTGCGATTGGGCAGGTGGAAGTACGGTATCTGGGTTTCCACTTGGGCAATGGACAGGTGCGTCCCAAAATTAATAAGACAGCAGCAATTGCGGCCTGCCTGAGGCCCAAGACCAAAAAGGAGGTGAGACAGTTCCTGGGGCTGGCTGGCTACTATCATAGGTTTATACCTAATTATTCAGATGTCACCAGCCCGCTGACTGATCTCACTAAAAATGGTGCACCAGATTCAGTCCAGTGGACGGAGCAATGCCAGCAGGCTTTTTCTGAGGTGAAGGCTGCACTGTGTGGGAGGCCACTGTTACACTCCCCTGACTTTTCTCTCCCCTTTATGTTGCAGACGGATGCATTGGACAGAGAGCTGGGGGCCATTCTGTCCCAGGAGCTGGAGGGGGAGTACTGCCCCGTGCTGTACATCAGCAGAAAGCTTTGGGTGCATTAGGGGCACTACAGCACAATAGAGAAAGAGTGCTTGGCCATCAAGTGGGCGGTCCTCGCCCTCCGCTACTACCTGCTGGGACACCCTTTCACCTTCTGTTCAGACCACATGGCCCTCCAGTGGCTCCACTGCATGAAGGATGCCAATGCACGGATCACCCATTGGTATTTGGCACTCCAGCCCTTTAACTTCAAGGTAATCCACAGGCCAGGGGCGCAGATGGTCATGGTGGACTTCCTCTCCCGTAAAGGGGGGGGAGTCGCCCTGCCTGAGTCAGGCGGTGGGGATAAGTAGCAGCGGGGGCGTGGTCAAGCATCAGTCTGTGACTGGAGGGCGGAGTCAGGGAAGGTATGTGGCAGAATCACTACACCTGATGTCAGTTAACATGTGTTTGTGTCTTCCCAGTGACCACGCCCTATCTAAGTAGAGAGATTGAGCAGAGGAAGGGAGCTCTCTCCACAACCAGACAGCGGATGTGTGTGTGCATGTGTATCTGAGTGTCTGGGAGACTGAACGCTGAAAAGTGTTAAATAAAGAGTTTTTTTTTTTAACTCCGTTCTGGCCTGCCATCCTTCTGTGCTCCACCCACCCATCCAAATTACTACAATGTACTTGTGTTATTTTGTGCTTATGTGCTGAGGTTTTTTTAATGTTCCCACACTGTACTCCTCACAGGAGCATAGTGTGGCAGTTGCTTTTTTCTCCTCCCCTCTCCTCATGTTACTCTCTATTTTTATTTTCATCCCTGTCTTCCTGTACTGTTACTCCCCCTCTGTTGATTGTGTGTATGTGTGTATGTAAGGAAAGGTTGATGGTCAATTTCACTGGTACTTGTGACTAGTGATAATAAAGGGTTCATTCATTCATTCATTCATTCATATTGCCTTTTTTTGTATTACTTCTTCCACCTATTTATTTATTTGTAATTGGCATTCATGGCAGACAGCAAACTAAGAATTTCATTGTGCAAGTGAACATGTCCTTACTGTGCATATGACAATAAACACTTTGAACTTGAACTTTTGAACAACTTACATGGTGTCACACTGTTAAAGTAGCATCAACTTCCAGTGTGGAGGATTGTAGCTTGGCTGTTGGAGAGGTGGTGGGACATTATATTTTTTTCAGCATCTTGAATGAACAGTGCAGTTGTTGTTTTTGAGAACAGTTGATTTCGCAAATGATCTGATTGAAAGTGGAGTAGTGGTTGATGGTGTCTTTATCTCTGTTCTTCCTCTTTCCACCCCATCAAAGAGTCACTTTGTCAGATACTCCCCCTTTCATGAAAAAAATGAGGTTTTAAACAAACCTTTCATATTATGCTAAACTGGTGTCAGGAATTAAAGATTCTGATTGCATATAAATCCTCTCTTTTGAAACAGTGTCTTTCACACATTTTGTGTACGTGATACTAAAGGACAATAGAGATGATTTGACACTAAATGTAAAGGTTGGACATCCATCCATTATCTATAACCACTTATCTTGTGCAGGGTTGCAGGCAAGCTGGAGCCTATCCCAGCTGACTATGGGAAAGAGGTAGGGTACATCCTGGGTAAGTCACCAGGTCATCACAGGGCTGACACATAGGCCCCATCCACATGAGTATGTGGCCTCACCCAATACACTGTCGTTTTGAAAAAAATTTCCGTAAACACGGCACTGTTTTGATTCACTGGAAACGACCAAAAATGCTGTAGCACATATGCCAGGCCTGTATGTGGCGCTGGTGTGGCGGCATCACAATACACTAAACCCGGAAGAGAAGCCATGGAGCATGCACATAAAGGTCATGTGCTGTTTAAAAAACAAGCTCATAACACAAGAAGTTTTGTTGCTCCTCGCAGTAATATAAAGTGGAAGGTTTTGTTCTTACAGCTGTAATAGATTGAGTTGTTTTTGCAGTGCAAGCATAAGCCTGTAGTCCACCACTGTTGTTGTTGTTGCTGTCATGACTCGTCTAGCGGCGGTGCCTGAGGTTAAAGGTTAGAGAGGCGGGACTTATACGTCATAATTTCTGAAAAAATCCACTTCGCCATCCACACGACACCGGGCTATCCGGAGCTTTAGGATTTATCCACTCTGGGATGCATTTTGCATATGACCATGCAAATGGACATAATGAAAACACCAGTAGATCTGATGGTAACAAGGAGAGGGAGCAGTCTGTTGAGGCTGGAGTACCCATTGCTGGCATAGCAGTGCCTGGTGCATCCAGTATGGGAATGATAACTGAGGTGGACATGGCCCAGGGATCAGCAGGGCCTTGCAAGTCAGATTTGAGATGGTGGGGGGAGTCCATAAAAGAATATAGTTCTGGCACTTCTTCTGAGGGAAATATTGGCTTAGTGGACAATACTGAACCTGAAATAACAAGTAGCTTACAGAACAGTCATGTTTGTATCTAATGATGATCATGTCCAGGCTTTTTTAGAGAACAGTAAAGTATTGTTTATCGAGACACCTCAGTGTTTTTAAAGTATCTTTAAAGAGAAAAGGAAATCAATTGACTCATGTGACTGGAAATGCTAAAAAAAAAGTGGTATTCTTACTGATTTTAGTGTGATGGACAATTAAAATGAAAATAATTTATCTGACTGTAGTGTAAACTGCAGCTTACTCCAAAGAGGTTTTGCAGGTCACAACTATAGCATAGATGGTATTAAATAATTTTTTAAAGAGACAAAATATCCCAGAAATGATCATATTGAAGATTTCCCTGATGTAGAACAGTTTACTGCAAAGATAAGATTCTTCATGAGTGAGGGCAACTTTACTGAGCAAGTTTAATTGTCTTAAGAAAACTTTGACCAAACATAGTATTGTTACTATTAAATAGAACATTTAATGCTGACGCCTAATTCCTTGTGTTTTATGATGACAGTGTGTATACAACTTTTTATACTCTTTCATTTTTTTTCCAATTATGGGTGTAATTCATAGTGCTTCTTTGAATTTAAATAGAGCCAGGCAAGGAAGCAGGAGAGGTGCAGTGTTTGAAATCACTAGACAGAATAGATTTAATATGCCCCCCCCACACACACACAAGAAACACACTGATCACTGATGGTCAATGCAACTGATTGGGCAAGAAAGTTTGATGACTTGTCCATCTTGAGTCACAACACATCCAATAGTCGTGGAGTTGCAATTTTGTTTTCCTGGACTTTTACTCCTATTTCTTACCAAATTGATGAAATAGTAAGGGGCAGACTTTTAAGTCACAGCCCAGTTTGAAAATAGGTTATTTGATCATGTTAAAAATACTTTAGAGTGTGAAGTGTCATGTCACACTGGGAGTTGAGCCAGTGCGACAAATATATTTTGCAGTGCAAGGTCTCACGTCTGATCAACTTTCTGTTGGTGACCCTCTGCTACAGCTAAGCAAGCACACTTGGCATTTTCTCTGAGGAAATACAGTCTTGTTCCAGCTTCCACTTTCTTTTTAGCATCATTGTGGCATTTATATGCTACACCCTGAGGCATACTTATTTAAACACTGATAAATTCAGGAAAAAATATTTGTAAAACTAGTGTAGGTACAGCACAACTACATTTCCCATAATTCCCTCAGTTCCTGCCCTGGATGATATCCACTTCATCTCATCTTTCACTGTGCCACTATTGTTCCATCTTGTGTTTCACTGTGCCATGATTGGGTAGTGCATTACTGTAAATCATGACACAAGCTCACCCATAAATTGAATGGACTATGCAAGTTTTACTCTCTCTCAGACTAGTACCTCGCTCTCTTGGACCAGCACACTAAGAAGTGTCTCCTGCTCAGCTGGACTATCTCTACCTCATGACATGAGTCTCCTGCATCCCACTGTGTGAACGCCTCACCAAGGCTGCAGATGTGCGTGGCTGCCATTGCCCTCTCTCTCTATCCTCCCAAATCCATCTCTCTCTCTCTGACCAATGCTCCATTGGTATTAAAAAAGAGACACTATGGCCTGCAGGCAGAAGTCAAGAAACAAAGGAATGAACATGCGTTGTGTATGGACCACTGGCTATGGTCAAAAGTACTTCAGTCATGTTGTTTCGCTTTCATGGAGTTTGAAACTGGCCATCATTATTACTACACTGTAATAATGCAGATCAGGAAGATTAGAGGCGAGCAGTTCCCTCCACATCTTCAGCCCACAAACTTTCGACCAAGGACCTTCTGGGTCACAAGATCCCACCTGGGAAGGACTTTTGCAACATAGCAGAGCTGCATTAAACTAAATTGAAGCTGTGCTCCACTCTTTTAAGAAGAAGCACACTGAAATGGAGGATCACTAATGAACTCTTTCATGCTGCCATGCAAGAGTGGTCCCAAGTAAGGCTGGCATTTGGGCAGCGTTCATCTTAGCTTGATTAGTTTATGTGAAAAGTGCTGTTTAAACATAAGGTTGTTTCAAGTGTGCGCACAATAATCACATAGCTTTGGTCTGATCATATGTTATTGTATTTTTCAGTTTTACTCTGGTAGATAGATTTTGCATGCCTTATCTCTTTTTATCTCTTTATTTTTCTCTCACTAACATTTTCTTACCATGCACTATTATACACATCTCAGTGTTCAGACTTCAATAAATCAAGGGTCAGTTAGCTCAATTGGTTAGAACATGGTACTTGTAATAGCAAGATTATGGGTTTGAGCCCTGTGTGGGCCAATGATCATTAATGTGCCTTTGTTAAAATCCTGTGACTAATCAGTCCCATGGCCCCTCCCCCACCTTTGTTGCATATTTTCACTTGTCTGCAAACATACACAAATTACTACCTAATATCACCATTTTGTGCCTTGATTGTTTAACTGCTGCTAGTATTATTGAATGTACCTGATCAGTATTATCCTCACTTGATTTTGTCATTTTAATAAATTAAATATTTACAAGAAACTGTGTTTTGTCTGTTTTGCTGCAGTATTACTTGAAGCCATCCTTTGCCATCAAGGAATTCACATTGCCTTCACTGATCTAGTGTATCACTAGAGTAATTAATAAAAATATTGATTAGTAAAATTAATGAACTGATATTTTATTAGACTGACTGTATGAGACTGATTTAATAATGTATTTGCACCCACATAATTTTTGCACCTCGTGTGAGGAGTGCACCTGCATCTACACTAGGAAAAGTATGATGCAAACAGAGAATATGAAGAGCTGAGTTGCTCCAAGAGACTGCTACCTAACGTCATTGCATATGTCACCACTGCAGGAAGCCCTAGCATTTTAAAGAAAATTAATTTTTCTCGAACACTATTTGAACTCTGAAAATCAAAGTTTGATTTTTGAAATCTGTAAGTATTTTTACTTGAAATAAGTTTGAGAATAAATCCACTGGATGATCATTTTAACACAGAATATTTGATCATGTGGGGAGACTACAGCCTAATTTATGCTTCGGACGCATAGCCTCTGCGTCCGTCCGTCCTGTGTCTGTGCGCAACCACGCCCCCCGCGCAGAGGCTCTGCGCCCGTCGTCGAGCGCCTCGAAA
>JAPEKM010000007.1:55831855-55842491 GCA_027575975.1 Cathorops multiradiatus
TTTTTTTCTTTCTTTCTTTTTAATGGATGGTGCTTAAATGAATGTACTGAATTGTATAGAACTTTTAACTGTGTATGGTTTTATTGCTGGACCCCAGGAAGAATAGCTGGGTCTGTGCCCAGCTAATGGGGATCCTAATAAACTAACTAACTAAAACACTGACAATGGCCTCTGGTATCCCATAATAATGGAAAAAGTGGTTAAACAGTAGCTTGGCAGTTTTGAATGCTGAAGAAAGACCTGGTAGTGGGATGAGTCTGAGGGTTTTGGAGAACCTGTCAATTGTAACCAAGATGACTGTGTAACCTTGAGACTGTGGGAGGTTGCTGAGAAAGTCAAGGGCAATGTGTGACCAGGGTCACTGGGGTACTGGGAGAGGACATAGTTTACCAGCCAGAGGAACTCTGGGGATCTTGGCTTGGGCAGAGGCAGAGCAATATGAGACATAGTGGTTAATGTCAGATATCATTTTTTTTCCCCTCCAATACTTTTGTTGAAGGAGCTGGCAGGTGCATTAGCTGCCAGATATCTGGTGGCAGGAGAAGAGTGCGCCCAGACCAACAGTTTGCCTCCAAGTCTAAGTGAGATATGCAAAAGACCTGGAGGGCAGTTTTCTGGTGGACTTGTGGGTTGAGCTTGTTTGATTTATTTGTCGACATCCCAGGTGATGGCTTGCAGAAAACATTAATGTGTAAGGATTGTGGTAGGTTCTGATGGTTGAGGTGTGGAAGTGTGAATTCTGGAGACAGCATCTGCTTTGATGTTTCTGGAACCTGGATGATAGGAAATGGTAAACTGGAATCTGGTGAAGAACAATGCCCATCTGGCCTGACATGGGTTTAATTGTTTAGCTGTCCTCAGATATTCCAGGTTCTTGTGGTCTGTCAGGATTGTGAATGGGTGTGCTGCACCCTCTGCCAGTGAGTGCCTCCACTCCTCCAGCTTGACAGCCAAGAGTTCTCGATTCCAGATATCATAATTTCACTCGGTGGGTGTGAGTTTCTTTGAGTAGAAGGCAATGGGATGTAACTTAGGTCATTCTCCAAAGTGCTGCGATAGAACCCCTCCAATTCCCCTTTCTGATGTGTCCACCTCTATGATGAATGGTTTAGAAGGATCTGGGTGTTGAAGTATAAAGGCTGTGGTGAAAGCCTCTTTCAGCTTGCTGAAAGCCTGATTGGCTGCTGGAATCCAGTGGAGGCGACGGGGTCCTTTCTTCAGAAGACTAGTGAGAGGAGTCATGACAGAGCTGAAGTCACAGATGAAAAGGCTGGCGAACCCCAGAAAGCATTGAAGCTCCTTGACGGAAGTGGGAGTGGACCAAGATATTAAGGCAGTGACCTTGGCTTGATCCATACTCACTCCCTCTGAGCTGATGACGTATCCCAGGAACAAGATCTGGTGAACATGAAACTCACATTTCTCAGCTTTAACATACAGGTGGTGCTGAAGCAGGCAAGAGAGGACAGATCTGATGTGCTTGTGATAGGATGTCATCAATACGGGCAATTACAAACGTCCCCAACATGTCCCTGAGCATGTCATTGATAAGGCACTAGAAGACACTGGGCATGCAAAAAAAGCCATAAGGCATGACCAAATATTCAAAGTGATCCACCATGGTGCTAAAAGCAGTCTTCCACTCATCACCCTCATGTATCCTGACCAAGTTGTAAGTGCTACGAAGGTCAAGTTTGGAAAATATTTTTGCTGATCTGAGTTGCTCTAGAGATGACGGGATCACAGGAAGTGGATAGGAATACTTTACAGTCATTTGGTTCAGGCATTGATAATGTATACATGGCCAGAGGCCACCTCCTTTCTTTTCCACAAAGAAAAACCCAGCTGAGGCTGGAGATGTAGAGTGTCAGACATACCCTTGCTGCAGAGCTTCTTGCACATACTCCTCCATCACAGCTTGTTCTGCTAACAACAAAGGGTAGATGCTGTTTCATGGAGGGGTTGTACCTGGGAGATGGTTGATGGCACAGTCATAGGAGTGATGCAGAGGTAGACCACAGGCTTTCCCTTTGCTGAATATCTCGTTTAGGTCCAGATAACAAAGTTGGGATGTTGTCAAGGGAGTCAGGCTGAGAGTTCTCTACTGAGGTAGAAGAAAGAGTAATCTGTGGAAGTTTCAGGGAATTTTGCAGACAGGAGGGTGACCACTGAAGAATGTCCCATTGTTGCCATGAGATTAGAGGGTCATATAGTTGGAGCCATGGGTATCCTAGAATGTCATGATTTGAAGTCAGGGTGACAAGGAGAGTTATCTGTTCTGTGTGGAAGGCTCCTATTTGAATCTTGAGGGGAGTTGTTTGAGATGAGACCAGTCCTTCCCCTATGGGGCCCCCATCAATAGCTTTCAGTTTGATGGGTCTCCGAAGGGTGTGGGTGGTGAGTTGATACCCCTGTATAATAGTGCTGTTTATGAAGTTTCCCTTGGCCCCTGAGTCAATGAAGGCAGAAAGTACATGGATCGAGCTTGGTAGCTTTAATAACACTGGTACTTGGAAAGATTGTGAGCTGTGAGACATTTTTGAACTCACCGGGTTGACAGGGCTGGAAGCTTTGCTTGGCTGACAATCCCATGGGGGCCAAGTAGGGCACTTAGAGATTGCAGAGACCCTCCCTTCTTCTCTCCCTTTCTGACCTCTGCAGTCATGTGCGAGAGATCCCCATGGGAGTTCCAAAGTTTGTCCTGGGAGAGGAGGTTGGAGGTAGTTGCAGTGAGGATCATTTATGGAGGAGATGATCCAAGCAGATGACCAGATCACTGACAGAATCCAGTGAGAGATGTTCATCATGGCATGCTACAGTAGCTCACTTAGCACTTCTGGATGCAGACCTTGTCAAAATGTGTCTTTCAAGGCTGATTCATTCCAGCTGCTGCTGGTAGCCAAGGTGTGGAAATCCAGTGCATATTCAGCGATGGTCCTTTCTCCCTGTCAGATTGTTAGCAGACTCTCTCTGACCTCTACATCCTCAGGCTGATGATCAAACAGTCTCATGAATAAGTCCAAAAAAATGGTCATAGAATGTAGTGTGTTTGCCCCATGCACCCAGTGCTTGCCCACTGAGCAGCCTTATCACTGAGAAGACTGATGAACTGGGAGATCTTGTGTTCATCTGTGGCTCCAGTGAGAGTGGGGAAATAGTGCAGTGAGAGTGCAGGGGTAGCAGTCTAAGCAGAACATTGGAGAAGAAATCCCTTGCAATTGGAAACATCCCCAGAGAACTTTTCAGGCAGAGGAATGCTATGAGGTGAGGTTGATGAGGAGCATGTGAGGATGGCCTGCAACACTACAGCAGCAAGTTGTGACATCCTGGTGTTTAGATCAATAATCATCTGCTGGTGCTCCCCTAACAGACGCCCCTGTGCATGGATTGCAGTCTGCTAAACTTACTTCGCTGTCATGGATGCAGCAGCAGATCCTGTCAGATTGCAGGTACTTATGGATGCAGTTGCAGGGGAGAGCAGGTGTGACACAAACTGCAGGCAAAGCCAAAACATGAGTCAGAAATCATAGTCAGGAAACAGGCGTGGGTCGACTGATCAGCAAACAGTGCAGTGTAGGGCAGACAAAAAGATGAAGTCAAATGAGATCAGGAACAGAGGCTGTTAACAGAAAGTCAGAAGATAAACAGAAGGCTTGGTAAAGTCAGGTATTGGACACAGAACAATACTTTGCGAGAAGTGCTTGTGACCATCCATCAATTTTCTGTCACTTATCCAGGTCCGGGTTGCAGGGGTAGCAGTCTAAGCAGAGCAGCTCAGACTTCCCTCTCCCCAGCCACCTCCACCAGCTCTTCAAGGGGGAATACTGAGGCATTCCCCCTACACTTTCCAAGAGATGTAATCTCTCTAACATGTCCTGGGTCTGCCCTGGGGTCTCCTTCCAGTGGGGCATGCTCAGAGAACCTCCCCTGGGAGGCATCCTGGGGGCATCCTGACAAGGTGTCTGAACCACCTCAACTGACTTCTTTCAATGTGGAGGAGCAGCAGTTCTACTCTGAGCCTCTCTTGAATGACCAAGCTTCTCACCCTGTCTCTAAGGGAGAGCCCAGCCACCCTGCAGAGAAAACTCAGTTTGACTGCTTGTATCCATTATATCATTCTTTTCGTCACTACCCATAGTTTGTGACCATAGGTGAGGGTGGGAACATAGATGGCCAGTAAACTGAGAGCTTTGCCTTTTGGCTCAGCTCTCTCTTTACCACAACAGACCGGTTTAGCATCTGCATCACTGCTGACACTGCCCTGTTCTGTCTGTCCAACTCACCCTTATCCTCACTTGTAAACAAATCCTGAGATACTTAAACTCCTCCACTTTAGGTAGCAACTCCCCTCTGACCTGAAGTAGGCACTCCACCTGTTTCCAGCTGAGCACCATGGCCACGGACTTGGAGGTGCTGATCCTCATCCCAGCCACTTCGCACTCGGCTGCAAAATGTTCCAGCGCATGCTGTAAGTCACAGACTGATGAAATCAACAGGACCACATCATCCACAAAAAGCACAGACGTGATCCTGATGCCACCAAACTGGACACCCTCCACCCATTAGCTGCGCCTACAAATTCTGTCCACAAAAGTTATGAACAGAACCGGTGACAAAGAGCAGCCCTGGTGGAGTCCCACATGCACCAGGAACAAGTCTGACTTACTGCTGGCAATGCGAACCAAACTCCTGCTCCGGTCATACAGGGTTTGAATGGCCCACAGTAGTGGGCCCTGAACCCCATACTCACGAAGCACACCTCCACAGGGTACCATGAGGGACAAAGTCGTAAGCCTTCTCCAGGTCCCCAACACAATGTCCCCAATCCTCCCTCGGTATGCAGTTGAAGCTCTGCCAGAGGTTGCAGTTGAAGATCCAATGGACAGGAGCCTCTGCCAGACATTCCCAGCATACCATCACTACATGTTTGGACCTACCAGGTCTGTCTGGTCTCCTCCCCCACCATCTGATCTAGCTCGCCACCAGGTGGTGATCAGTTGACAGCTTTGCTCCTCTCTTCACCCGAGTTTCCAAGACATATGGTCATAGATCAGATGAAATGACTACAAAGTCAGTCATCAATCTATGGCCTAGGATGTCTTCGTACCACATGCATTTATGGATACCCTTATGCTTGAACATGGTGTTAGTTATGGCCAAACCGTGCATAGCACAGAAGTCCAACAAAAAAACACCTCTCGGGTTCAGATTGGGCAGGCTGTTCCTCCCAATCACACCCCTCCAGGTCTCACCGTCATTGCCCATATAAGCATTGAAATCCCCCAGTAAAACAATGGAGTCCCCTCATGGTGCACTGTCTAGCACCCCATTCAAGGACTCCAAGAAGGCCGGGTACTCTGAACTACCATTTGGCGCATAAGAGCAAATGACAGTCAGAGACCGTTCCATGACCCGAAGGTCCAGGGAGACGACCCTCTCATTCACTGGGGAGAACTCCTGATGTTAACACGCCAAACTGGGGGCTACCAATAGCCCCACCCCTGCCTGGCACCACTCACCCTTGGCAACTCCAGCATAGAAGAGAGTCCAACCCCTCTCCAGGAAATTGGTTCCAGAGCCCAAGCTATGTGTTGAGATGAGCCTAACTCTAGTCAGAGTTGACTAGTCAACTGACTAGAGATGAGCTCTAGTCAGTACCGTTCAATCTCACACACAAGCTCGGGCTCCTTTCCCATCAGAGAGGTGACATTCCATGTCCCAAAAGCCAGTTTTGTTAGCCAGGGATCAGTACACCAGGGCCTCTGCCTTTGGCTGCCACCTGATCCACAATGCACCAGACCCTTACGGCACCTCCTGTGGGTGGTGGGTCCACAGGAGAGTGGTTTCATGTTGCTCATTCAGGCTGGGCCCACCCAGGTCCCACAGATATAGGCCCAACCACCAGGCATTCGCCGATACTTGTTTTTTCTTTCATAAGGGTCGTTTTGAACTGCTGTTCATCTGACCTCTCATCTAGGACCTGTTTGCCTTGGGAGACCCTACCTGGGGCAATTGCCCTGACAGAATCCCTGAGGCACTCAAATGAATAATTCATTATTCTGCTTAAACTTAATTTAAAAGGAAAATGGGGAGGGGTTGGTTGTCTTTTTTTAATTAAAAGGAAAGTCTATATCTTGTACCTTCTGTCTAGCCCTAATCTTCTGTTGCATGAGGGAATGGATATAGTGTATTGGAGAACAGTTGAGCTATTTAGCAACCCTTAGTTGTACTTCAGAGTTCAAGAGGACTGTGGGTAGTGTAGTTTTGGGTCCCTGGTTTTCAAACTAAAATGGAAACAAATTTCTGTATACCCTTGAATTCAATAGACACCATTCATGATCTGCTTTACCTTTGTTTGTTCCTGAAAAAAGTGCCTTTCAGCCCTCAGTTTGTTTGCTTGGTAAATGCAGTTAATTGTCCTGCTATTATTGCCACAGTCCAGTCCATCCATGCCTGAGTTTGTGGGACTTCCAGGCTGGCTCCAGGCCAGATCTGGGATAGGAATTCAGTCCTGCCTTGCTGAAGGCCATTTTCCTGAAGCAGCACTCCCACACCTGCTACCACTCCTCTCCTATCACCTAGGGCCTTTTTAAGAACTGTTTGGAGCTATTCCAGTTGCCAGACTGTCTCTTGTAGACTTTCCTTACCTTGCTACAGCTCTTTGGTACTGTGTCTTCTAGATTCCCCCTGCCTGAATTGTTCCTTGGTTTTTTTCTTTTGTCTAGTTTTCTGTCTAGTTTTTGCCCCTGTTTTACCTGCCAGTTCTTTTGGATTGTGTTTCTGCTTCCTCTGCCTGGATTTCCCTTGTCCCTGACTATACCTACCTGCTCCTGTGTTTTTGACCTCCTGGCTTGTTCTTTGACCACTGATTTTTGCCTGAGCCCTACTGTACCTCTGCCCTCTACTTCATTAAAGAAGTTTTCTCTGTACACTGCCTGTCTTGAGTCTGCTCTTGGGTCCTCACTTCACCTCAGTTCACCATTTCTGACAATTATATATACCAGAAATCATGTAACGTGCCCAACTGAGTGATCAAAGTAATTATCTTCCTCCAGCCATGCAAGGCTGAATTCTGCCCTAGCTCTGCTTCATATGCCTTTGTTTGTTTCTGGGTCCCCATAGTGTTTATCCCTTTTTGCCAGTGGTGCTCTGGGCATGATGGAACCCTTGTGAGAGGCTCAGCAACACAGTTGTCATTAAGACAGTGATATTCTTTGAGTCTGCAGCTGATGCAGTCCTTTAGTTTCACTGCAAAAATAAATTTAAAAAATCATCTGAACAAGTGAAAATATCTATTAAATAAGTTATCAAAGTAATAAAGAAAGGAAGCAAAGGAAGTGAAGGAAAATAAATCTACTTGCTTTCAGAAGAGAAAGAGTACAAATTCATAGGGATAAAAATTAAAGTCTGTGAATATAGAGGAGTGGAGAGATGAGTTATTTTTACACAGAAGGTCATGCAGTTACTGTGGAGAGACAGAGTAAGAGAGCCTTTCCTCTGCTGTGTGTATAACAAACATCAGCAGGTGAAACACACTCCCTGCTGGGCCTTCACACACAGTATGCCTGAAGTCATACACATCAACCCAGATGGGTTCAAAAACATCCCTAGTTTTCAAGGGAAATAACACTTTGTCCCTCATTTATGAAACAAATATACAATAAAACTGTGTTTAGATTTATCAACGTAAACATGGCTGGTGTCACACCCGTGCACACTGGCACATGCAACAAACTTCTCATGGGCACTCTGAACAGTGAGCGCTATGAACTGACTCTTGCACGTGCTCTGAACAGTGTGCACCATTAATGACATACACCTGCAACAGATTAAGGTGCAATCAGAGCACTTATATAAGGACTCTGAATACCCACTCAGTTTGCAAAGTATTGAGTTGTTTAGTGGCACATTGCCAAACCTTATTCTCATATTCTCCGGGTTTCCTGTTCCTGGTCTTTTGTTTTCTTGATTTTGTCTATGCCTTCAATTGTGTCTGTGCCTCACCCAACCCATTTCGTGTTTACTGTTTATGATTTCTGCCTACCATTTCAGACTTTATGCCTGATTTTTTTTTTTTATTAATAAAACTGTTCTGCACATTCATCCACCTTCCCCATCCATCTCTGACAGAATACTTTGCCCCTACATGGATGTAGCAAAAGATAACTGGCACACCTCCCAACACCATGCCTGGGCTTCTGTGCCTCAACCCTTAGCCATATTTTTCTGGCAACAACTTGGGATAGATACCCTGGTACCCTATGATGGGGTGGAATATCACCCAATGGGATTCACCTTGCAATGTGCCTTTTTTTATGCTGACCTGGAGAAACCCAAGCCTCCAGAGCCAGTCTGGGTCAGCTGTATGATACACTGACTCATGGGACGAACATGCTCACAGGCCGATTACCTGCTCAGAGTGGAACACCCTTGCCTACAAAACCCCCAGTCATTTCACATCATGTTCTGGTACCTGCATGAGGCTCTGGAGAAGGAGGACCCCCACAATTTTTTTTTTGGGGGGGGGCAGGTGCTATGATGTTAGATGCCGACACAGCAGCAGCAGGGGAGGCCATCACTCCAGAGCTCCTTCCAATGGCTGACACATTGATAGCAAAGGAGGCCATCACCCCAAATCTCCTTCCAATGGCTGATGCAGTGGCAGTGGAGGAGGCAGTCACCCCAGAGCCCCTTACAAAGGCCTCAGTTCAAGAAGAAATCCCAGAGCCAGTGCCAGCACAAGAGCCAGAGCCAGTGTCAGAACCTGCACTAGGGCAAGAATCAGAGCCAGCACCCAAGCCAGTTCCAGAACCGGTGCCAGAGGTCAACAGGGTAGCCTCTGCCTCACTGCTAGTTCATGAGCTCACACAAGAGGCCGATAGGGTGGCCTCTGGCTCAGACTTCAGTGAAGATGAGCTCACCATCATGTCACTGCCTGGCTTCGAAGATGTTCTTGTCCTGCTGCTGCCCAGCTTCAAAGACACTGTCGCCCTGCCGCCACCTGGCTTTGAAGACATCAGTCCACCACTGGGTCTTGAGGACATCACTGCTGTGACAACTAGTTTCAACAAGGACAAGAGCAGTGCTCAGACAGATCCCTGTCTAGAGCCCGTCCTGTCCAGAGCTCAAGCCCACGTCCAATCTGGAGCCCAAGTCCTGTCCAGAGCTTGAGCCCATGTCCAGTCTGGAGCCCAAGTCCTGTCCAGAGCTCGAGCCTAAGCCCCCACCTGAGCCATGAATCCAGACCCCTGTCTGCCCAGAGCAGAGGGCCAATGGCATGGCTTCCAGCACCAGTCCCTCATCTCTAAGGTCACTGAAGATGGATTTAAGCTCCTGAAGCTCTTCAGGGTGGGGTGTGTGGTTCAGCAGACTTCCTTTCATGAATGCTCTGGACAGCGCATGCTATGAACTGACTCTTGCACGTGCTCTGAACAGTGCATGCCGCTAATGACACACACCTGCTGCAGATTAAGGTGCAAACAGCAGGCTTATACAAGGACTCTGAATACACACTCAGTTTGTAAAGTATTGAGTTGTTTATTGACACATTATTGAGCCGTATTCTTGTAATGTTCTCCAGGTTTCCTGATTTCTGTTCTTGGTCTTTTGGCTTATGCTTTTGTCTTGGGTAGTCTGTTTGTCAAGTCAAGTTTATTTTTATAGCACTTTTAACTTTTAGATATTGTTAAAATATCCAGTTGTCTTCCCATTGATTGTAAACACCTGACTAATTTCACCTTCAAATTAATTGCTGATCCTAGAGGTTCACCTACTTTTGCCACTCACAGATGTTATATTGGATCATTTTCCTCAATAAATAAATGACCAAGTACAATATTTTTTGTCTCATTTGTTTAACTGGGTTCTCTGTATCTACTTTTAGGACTTGTATGAAAATCTGATGATGTTTTAGGTCATATTTATGCGGAAATATAGAAAATTCTAAAGGGTTCACAAACTTTTAAGCACCACTGTATAGCCAATCTGATGTACATAGAGATGCCTTCTCCATTTTGGTTGCAGTCCCATTACACAATCAGATATACTTATATTTCTGCTTCTGCATCATTTATAGTTGCATCGAGCAGCATCTCAGTTATGCCAATCACTGCTACCTTGGTGTTCTCTGCGAGTATACTGAGCTTGTCAATTTTTGGTAGGAGACTATGGGTATTCAAATGGATGAAGGTAAGCCCTTTAGTTTTAAAACACTCAAATTCAAGAGGATGTCCATCAGAGAGCGAAGCTACATCAAGCTCAGGGACGTCTTCTTCAAAAAATGACTCAGAAAACCCAGGGAGTGAACATGGGTCATAGATCCAGTCATCATCTGATTTACCAAGATGATAATATTCAAACATTTGGTTTGTTTCCATTTAGTCTACTTACGAAGGTCACTTCCTGTCAACACCAGTGTGCCTGCCAACCACTTTTTCATCCACGATATCATCACTAAATGGTCATCATCCTGCATTAATACCCTTTCTCTGTGATCTATAAATCGATAAATAAATCTTATTTTACTGCTGGAGTAAATCTCAGTTGAGTTTTTTAAAGATAAACTCATCTCATCTCATTATCTCTAGCCGCTTTATCCTGTTCTACAGGGTCGCAGGCAAGCTGGAGCCTATCCCAG
>JAPEKM010000007.1:56577429-56588121 GCA_027575975.1 Cathorops multiradiatus
CCGCCTTTCGCCCGTAGTCAGCTGGGATAGGCTCCAGCTTGCCTGCAACCCTGTAGAACAGGATAAAGCGGCTAGAGGTAATGAGAGAATGAGATGAGATTAAAAAAATAGTGCAACCGTGATTAAAAAGTGCTCAGGTGAGCAGTAAAAACTTCAATATGTTCAAAAATGCAAAATGAGGGGAGTGAGGGGGCAGCATCAGAGCTTAGGCTTAGTGTTCATTAGTCTCACAGCTTCTGGGTAGAAGCTGCGTTGGAGCCTTGATGTGTTGGCCCTGATGCTGCAGAGTCTTTTTCTTGAAGGGAGGAGGCTGAATAGTCTGTGTGCTGGGTGGGTGGAGTCACCCATGATGCAGGCCACTCTGCTCCTGCACCAGCTGTTATAGATGTCTTCTATGGACAGCAGGCTGCAGCGGGTGATCTTCTGTGCTGTGCGCACCACCTTCTGCGGAAGAACTAGAGACCAGGGATTTAAGCTGTGAGACGTAGAACATGGGGTGGATACGTTGCATGGTGAGTGGTAGTGCCAGTCTGATGGAACATGAGTCGATTACCTTTTTGATGAGGAAGGGTCCTAGATACCTGGGAGCCAGCTTGCGGGAGACGGTTCTGAGTGGTAGATGTTATGTGGAGAGCATGACTCGTTGCCCCACCCGGTAAGTGGGCGCCTTAGAGAGGCTTTTGTCGGCCTGCCTCTTGGATGCTAGGGTGGAGCGAATGAGTTTTCTCCAGGCCAATGCCCACGTCCTCCTGCAGTGGTGTATGAAGATCTGGGCAGAGGGTACGGTGACCTCCTCCTCTTGGTTGGGGAAGAGTGGTGGTTGGTAACCTAGGGAGCACTGGAAGGGTGAGAGACCTGTGGCAGATGAAGGAAGAGTGTTATGAGCATACTCGATCCAGGGTAGGTACTTGCTCCAAGAACTGGCATTCCTGGATGCCATACACCTGAGTGCAATGTCCAAAGCCTGGTTTGCCCATTCTACCTGGCCATTGGTCTGTTTGTGGAAGCCTGAGGTGAGACTACAGGTGGCCCAGATGAGTTTGCAGAAGGCCCTCCAGAACTGCGCAGTGAATTGAGGGCCCTGGTCAGAAATGATGTTGGTAGGTAGTCCATGTAGGCGGAAGATGTGGTGGATGAATAATTCTGCAGTTTCTTTGGCTGAGGGGAGCTTGGGCAGAGGAATAAAATGGACAGTCTTGGAGAAACAGTCAATGACCGTGAGGATGCATGTGTTGCCACCTGAGTTGGGGAGTCCTGTGACGAAGTCCAGGGTGATGTGAGCCAGTTATTGAAAGAGAAGTTGACATTGTTGGGTGTAAGCAAATCCCAAACTTCTCCCTATCACCCTCAAGGTGATCCCTAACTGGAAAGATTTAACTGGACACTATTGGATATGTTGGAGACATTAGACCCAAGTCAAAAGCAGAAGTGGAGTCAGTACATAGCCCACCTTGTGCATGCTTATAATTGCACTCCAAATGAAGCCACTGGATTCTCACCGTACTTCCTCATGTTTGGAAGGGAAGCAAGACTACCAATAGACATTTGTTTTGGTGTGTCTGCAGATGGTACATCAGCAACCTCAGACACCAAATATGTCAAGAATGAAACAAGAACTTCATGCAGCGTACCATTGCTCCATCCACTGGACCGGATCTGGAGCCCCCTTTTTAGTGAGATCGGTTAGTGGGCTAGTGACATCCGAATAATTAGGTATACACCTATGATAATAGCCAGCCAGCCCCAGGAACCCTCTCACTTCCTTTTTGGTCTTGGGCCTCAGGCAGGCTGCAATCACTGCAGTCTTGTTAATTTGAGGACGCACCTGCCCATGACCCAAGTGGAACCCCAGATACCATACTTCCACCCACCCAATTGCACACTTTTTCGGGTTAGCTGTGAGGCCCGCTCACCTCAGTGACTTTATAAAGGCCCTCAGGTGTTCCAAGTACCGCGGCCAATCATGGCTGTAGATTATTATATCATTCAGGTAAGCAGCAGCGTGAGGGTGGAGGACCCTGTCCATAAGCTGCTGGAATGTAGCAGGCACCCTAAATAACCGAAAAGGGAGCATGACACATTAGTGTAATCCAAACAGTGTGGAAAAGGCCATTTTCTTTGGGGATGGAGGAGTCAAGGGGATCTGCAAATATCCTTTTGTTTGATCCAGTGTCAAATAAAAGTGAGCGGCACCTAACCAATCAAGCCACTCATCAATGCAAGGCATTGCGCATGTGTCAAATTTAGACACCGTGTTGACCTTTCTATAGTCCACACAGAACTGCACCAACCCATTGGTCTTGGGAACCAGGACCACTGGGTTGCTCCAGTCACTGTGGGACTCCTCGATTATGCCCATTTCAAGCATGGCTTTGAGCTCGCCCCGAACCACCTTTTTCTTGTGTTCGGGCAAGTGGTAAGGAGGGCTATGTGCTACCACCCCTGGGGGCATTTTGATGTGGTGTTCTATGAGGTGGGTACGACCAGGAAAGAGCGAGAACACATCGGAAAATTTATTTTACAACCTGGCCATCTCCGTGAGTTGGACCGGTGAGAGGTGGTCTCCACAGGGGACCGGAGTGGTCCGAGACGTTATCTTTTTCACCTCCGGCCCCAGCTCCACCTTCTCTGGGATTACCGGTGCCAGTGCCATGGGGACCCCCTCATTCCAGCATTTTAAAAGGTTGAGGTGGTAGATTTGCAATGCCCTACCCCTATCCATTCACCTCCCCTCATAGTCGATGTCTCCGAATCACCATGTGACCTCGAAGGGCCCTTGCCACTTGGCAATTAATTTGGAGCTCGACGTGGGCAATAATATGAGCACTTTGTCTCCCGGCGTGAACTCTCTAAGGCACGTGCCCCTGTCATACAGCCGGATTTGACGTTCTTGTGCCTGCCACAAATTCTCCTGGGTTAGGTGTATGAGTGTGTGGAGTTTTGCATGCAGGTCAAGAATATACTGGATTTCGTTTTTACTAGGTGAAGGTCCCTCCTCCCAATTTTCTCGGAGCACATCCAGAATGCCATGCAGCTTTTGCCCATATAATAATTCAAATGGAGAAAACCCCATAGAGGGTTGTGGGACCTCTCATACTGTGAATAACAGGGGCTTGAGCCACTTATCCCAATTACGTGCATCTTCACTTACGAATTTCTGAGTTATGTTCTTGAGTGTTTGGTTAAATCGCTCTACTAAGCCATCCGTTTGTGGGTGATAGACACTGGTGCAGATAGACTTGATCCCCAATAACCCATACAGCTCGTGAAGTGTACATGACATAAATGAAGTGCCTTGGTCCGTCAGGATTTCTTTTGGAATCCCGACGTGGGAGATAAAGCAGAAGAGCACTTCCGCAATACTGCATGCAATATTGCGGAGAGGCAGTGCTTCCGGATATTGAGTTGCATCGTCCAACAGAACTAAAATAAAGCGATACCCTCGTGCGGACCGATCTAATGGCCCGACGAAATCCATGCCAATTCACTCAAACTGGGTCTCGATTAGAGGAAGATGGTGCAACGGCACTTTTGGAGTGGCCGTGGGATTTACTAATTTGCATTCACAGCATGCTGTACACCACTGACGGACATCCCTGTGAATCCTTGGCCAATAGAACCGGGCCATTATTCGGGCTAATGTTTTATCTTGTCCTAAGTGTCCAGCCATGGGATTAAAGTGAGCCGCATGGAATACGAGTTCCCTGCGGCTCTTTGGGATTAACAATTGGGTTATTCGTTCACTAGTTTGAGTGTCCTGTGTAACTCAGTACAATTTATCTTTAATAACAGCAAAATAAGGGAAGGTCAGTGCCACGCTTGGCTGAAGAGTTTGACCATCGATTACTCTCACTTGGTCAAATGCATGCCACAGAGTCTCATCTCGTAACTGCTATAACAGGAAATCCCAAAGGGAATCTCCGAGAGAGGGAGGAAGAGCGGACTGCTCCTCACTCTGATGCAGTGTTGATGTAGACGGCTCTGTGACAGCTTCTCCAGTCAATGCTACACCAGGATCTTCCCATGACCTACTAGTGCAGGACCCACTATGTGTTAAATATTCCATCAGTTTTTTTAAACCCTGGCCAATCAGTACCCAAAATCAACGAGTGGGTGAGATGAGGACTAACCGCTGCCTTTATGCATTTGGCCCCGGAATCGAATATGGACAGACACTAAGGGATAATTGTGACCATCCCCATGCATGCACACACACTTTCACTGCTTGTGCTCTCCCCAATGCCCAACCTTGCACCAGGCATTGGTGAACTGAGGTCTGATCACAACAGGAATCCACCAAAGCATGATATGTATCCCCTTGAATACTTACCGGGATGCGATACATTCCAGCCCGATTGGGGGGTGGTTTCTGGCACGTCGGCGATCCGGATTACAGTTTCCACCTCCCTTGCAGAGCTCTGACTCTGAAGATGCTCCGATTCCCCGCCGCGCCAGCACACCGGCCTAGGCTTTCCTTCTGCATTGGTGTTATGGGTGTCCCTGACCTGAGGGGGAGACAAGACAGACACGGAAGAGGGAGATGGGAGGACACCACGGGTGTGACGGGCCAGCTGGGGAGGAGCCAGCCACCGCCTCCGTGGCAGGGGAACGGGGTGAGGAGGGGGACGAGAGATGGGGGAAAGGGAGAGAAGAGAAGCAAGGGGAGACACCTCGTCTGCCTGCCATCAGAGCCGCCTCCAGATGGTCCTCCGCCAGCTTGATGGCTTGTTCCAACGACACTAGGTGATGACACTGGACCCATTCTGCTGTTCCTTCCGGAAGTCGAGAGATAAACTGTTTCAGTGCCGCCAGATGGATGATCTCGTTGGCATCACGGTCTTCCACCTTCAGCCACTGCCAGCACGCATCCCAGAGTTGCTGGCCGAATGCAAACAGCCGGCTGACCTCCTCCAATGCCAGTGTCTGGAAGCACTGGCGATGTTGCTCCAGGGAGTGGCTGAGCCGCTGCAGGATGGCTTTCCTCAGGTCAGCATACACCAGTCAGCTGTCAGCAGGGAGCTGCTGCACTGCGAGTTGCGCCTCACCAGTCAGGAGTGGGAGGAGGCGTGCGGCTCCAGCAGCCACCTCCATGCCTTGGCTGCTTGCTTGAAGAGGGCGAGGAACGCTTCCGGATCATCCTGCGGCCCCATCTTCGTGAAGGTGCCGGCAGCGGTGGTCAACGCCCCTGCTGACGCGAGCAGGTGCTGGAACGCCTGGCGATCTTCCTGCTGGGCCAGCATCAAGGCTTCAAAGTTGCTCCTGTTCCTTTTGGAGGGTGATCAGCACTTGATGCTGGTTCTGCTGGGCGGTAGCGAGGGCAAGGATGAGCTCTTTGAATGGGGAGGACTCCATGGGGTGGTTCCCTTCTGTAATCCTGGATTTCAGCACGACTGTAGTAATCCCCAATGTGGGTGGAGCACAGAAGCACAGCAGGTGAGAGTTGGGGTTCACACAAACACTTTATTTTACTTATTTTCATTGGCTTTTCAGCTTCTCTCACTCCTACAGTCACACATGCAACACACACGTTTTCTGGTCAGGGGCCACTCTTCTCTGCTCTCCCCCTCCTTTTATACTCATTATATAGTCATTTCGTGGTCAGTGTTGCCATATTGGGTGGCTTTAAGTGCATTTTGGCAGGTTTTAAACATATTTTGGGCTGGAAAACATCAGCAGTATCTGGCAACACTGGAGGAGAGATAGTGCAAGGAGAGTTTATGCGTGAGGAGAGCAGTGTTGCCAGAATGGGCAGTTTTAAGTGCATTTTGGCAGGTTTTGAACATATTTTAGGCTGCAAAACATCAGCAGTATCTGGCAACACTGCTCGCGGTACACGTAGAAACAATGAAAATGGTGCTTCCCATGCTAGTAGGTGATTTTAGGGTGATTTGGGGTCATTTTCACTGGTTGTCTGGCAGGACACACTACAGACGATTTCTTGTTGTCCGGAGGTGTTATAGCTGTGTCCAGGACAACCGGAAACGCCTTATTTCGGACGCTGGGTTAAAGAGTAAATGACTGCAGTTCCAGGATCCATCGAGCATGCGAGAGTTAAGGACTTGGACAAGTTCTGCAATCTAGCTTACTTTTTAACAAAGTTTATGATAAATGCGCGACTCAAAAATGGTTCAATGTATCCAAAGAGCCAGAGTGGGTTTTGGCAGGAAGGCTTTCAGTGTGCAGGCACTCGTACCGCCCTGCGAAGGCAAAAAGCGCTCATTACGGCCTGTGAGCCAAAGTTCAATCTGTGTGTTGGAGGAAACATGGCTGGAAACATCTGACAGCACGGCGAACAACATGCAGCACGTATTCATTTTATAAATATCAAGCAGTGACTTCTCCTTCAGAAATCCTGACACCGTCACAGCGTGCGACACTGAGCATCACGCATCATCACGGCGCGATGCGAGAACGGGTCAGGTGTGAGAAACGCGGATGAAGCCAATCAGCATTTCAGACCAACAGCTTGTGTTCCCATGCAGCACGGTTCTCTCAGAAACATTATAACGTGATTAGACATGACACAGAAATGTCACGTCTACAAATAGACACGCCGTTGCGTTTCCGAGTCTCGCATGCTAGTGGGAAGCAATGTTGCTGCTATGAATAGATAAAAGACGCTGGGGAACAGGCGGTGACAGGCTGACGGCTGATTCGGGACATGATACGCTTTAATACCTGCTATTCCAATCATTCTGTGCTTTACAGCGTTTGTGGTGTCAAAGCGTTGAGCTCCTGTTGTCAGGAATGCCACGCGTGCGGTGAACCATGAGCACACGGTATCGTGGGTGTGTGTGTGTGTGTGTGTGTGCGCGCTTGTCAGAGTCCCAGAACAGCAGGCATTCATTACAAACCCCAAAAGTAAACATTTGTACAATTGAAAAGCGATTGCAGTGCGTGTAGCTGGGAACAGAACGCATCCGAGGGGTGGATGGATTTAAAAAGCCAGCGGGAGGAGTCACCTTGAAGCTGGGACGGCGTTTTATTTTCACATACAAACTGGTAGCACACACACACACACATCTCCATCAGACAGCAGGTATATCCCAGAGCATAACGCCGTAACTGTCCATAAGACCCGGGTGATCAGTCGTTCGGTATCACGATCGTGAAATTAATCCTTTTTTTTAATTTTTTGAATTATTACCTTTGTGGAAATGAAGTGAGCATAGCGTAGGGTTTTTGATCTCTCTGTTCGACACAGAGTCCCATGTTCCCTTTTACGTTTAGAAATTTCCCAAATTTTTACTCCCTGATGATGAATTTTAATTCATTCCTGTAAAATCGAGACCTCGTTTCAGCCAGGATCATCATGTCCCGTTTGTCCCCAGCTTAAACGAGGTCTCGATTTTATGGGAATACTTATTTTTTTTTAAATATCTGATGTCTTTGTTTCGTTCAAAATGATTTGTAGATCCAAAAACACAGCAAAACCTTCCCATACAGTACCGACCGATGACTACTCACTCGGCTAAATGAAGCATTACAAGCTGCGTCCTGTCATGGCGGCGTATTTACCGTTGCTATGGGGTCACATGACGGTGCAAAGCCTCTGTTCCGCTCTGAAAATGAGTAATACCTATAGAAATAGGAAGGTATTGTAATAGAATATCCTGGGACTCGACCCAGAAGTGAAAAGGAAGTGTTTCACTGCGTGCACTCGTAACCACACATAAACCCACATTCTCAGCGCTGGTCGCTAGATGGCGCTGTTGTGTGATTTGACCTCAATTCTGTTCCTGGTATCCTGGAACTGGAAAATGAAGAGGCATGCTACGAAGACTTTTCATTTCAAATCAAATTTGCCCTTTAAATGTCGTCCCTTGGATATCTGACAAGATAAAAAACAGCATAAGGCCAAATAAAAAAATGAGTGTGTTTCCGGTAACCCGACCAATCCGAGAATTTCCGGGTCGAAATTGCCAACCGTAAAGTTTTTATTACAAATTTCCCTCTATATTTTAGTGTAAGCGGCGTTAGTTTGTTATAATTCTTTGTTTCAATGCATTCAAGTTGTGAAAGAAACGATAAAAAGTAAAATGTTTCGCCGCTTCTATCAGCCCCCCTGCATAAACATGGGCGCAGCCATCTCACGCAGAACATCATAACTCAAACTCTCGCAATATTCACATCGATCGCGTGAGTCGTCTGATAAACTAACATCATGGCGGCCACTGACCGTGGCAGTTAAACTTGTCAACGCGTTTTGTGTATTACCGTTGGCAGATGTTCACACCCATTATCAGGTCTGAGAAAACTAGCATCGATCGATTTATCAAAAACTTTTATTCAATAATTTAAAGATTTAAAACACTTATTTTATTATGCTGAGTGGTATAAAGGATCCTGTGCCAAAGTACTATTTTGTAAGATGTTTACTTGTGTTAATTTTTCCGAACAAAATAAAAAAAATAAGAAGAAAAAAAACCTTTTTCCTACCTACCGACCCTATTTTAGTATTTCACGTTACCTGAAACACACTATCTTTTTTTTTAATCAGAGACATCATTTATCTTGAGCAGTGAATTTTTATGGATAAAATTAAGAATGATATTAAAGTGAGCTGCAGCAGATGAGCACTTGGTCAGATTATCTCTCAAACTATGGGTACATTTTCTTCAGCGGAGATCACATTAAAGTCACACAAAGATTAACATTATTTTATTAATTCATTAAAATCAAAATAGTGAATTAAAAGCATGATACAATCTCCTCCATCCCAGACACACTATTTAATTTTTGACCTTGATTTAATATTTGTGGCTTCATTAATTTGTGCACCTGAGTAATTGTCAAAGCACACACACCAAAAAAAAAAAACAGAAAAGGAAAGTAATTACGGAAATCAATAATAAATTGTATAAATAATAGCTTGATGTTTCTACCAGAATGTATCAAGCCTTGCATATCTATCCAAGTTGGCAAGCAAAATTCCTAATAATAAACTAATTTAAAGTTTTATTCACGCTAATAGCCAGCTTTACTTCACTAGTTCACTACAAGTGAGGTATGAACAGAGTCTCGACTATTTTAATGTAATGATGTTATACTGAGCTACAGAAAGGAAAAGAAAAATTTCTGATGGTATCATGTCAAGTTTGTGAATGAATAAATTCACCGAAAGCTCTACTCTTCTTGAAATATCTCAGTTTCTTGAGAAAAGAATAAAAATAATTTCACTCTATCTACAACACACATCTCTGCTCCATTACTCACCTGATTGGTGGCACTTGACCCCTCGGCTCTGTCCCAAACGCAGATTGACAGGGTTGCTGTTGCAGGCTGAGCTCAGATCAGTCCTGCAGAAGGACGGTGATGCAGTCTGCATTGCCTGGGGAATGTGCTTCTTCCTCTTTTTTGGTAGCTTTTGCTTAGCCATGGCTAGCGAGTAATACATGCCAAAGTTATTGACAATAACTGGAACAGGCATTGCTATCGTTAGCACGCCTGCTAGTGCACACAGTGCCCCTACCAGCATTCCTGACCATGTCTGAGGGTACATGTCACCATAGCCCAGAGTCGTCATAGTGACCACAGCCCACCAGAATCCGATGGGAATGTTTTTGAACATGGTGTGGTCACTGGCAGTTGGGTCACTGGGATTAGCGCCGATCCGCTCTGCGTAGTAGATCATGGTGGCAAAGATAAGGACACCGAGGGCGAGGAAGATAATGAGGAGGAAGAATTCATTTACACTGGCACGCAGGGTGTGTCCAAGAACACGCAGCCCGACAAAGTGACGAGTCAACTTGAAAATTCTGAGAATACGTACGAAACGGACCACTCGAAGGAACCCCAGGACGTCTTTCGCCGCTTTGGATGACAAACCGCTCAGTCCAACTTCAAGATAAAATGGTAAGATGGCTACAAAGTCGATGATGTTCAGCACACTTTTGACAAATTCCAGTTTATCAGGACTGAACATCACGCGGACCAGGAACTCAAAGGTGAACCAGAGGACACAGACACCCTCCACATATGTGAGCGCCGGATCCGTCTCGATCTCATACTGAGGCACCAAGTCAAGCACACTGTCGTTCCTTAAAGCGTCCGTCTTGTTGATGATGGTGTTGAAGGCTTCATGAGTCTCCAGACAGAAGGTGGTGATGGAGACCATGATGAAGAACAAAGAGGCGAAAGCCACAAACTAGAGGAAAGAAAAATGAGGGGAAAATGAATATCGATATATATTGCAGCTACAGTATTAAAGGTCAGAGGTCAGTGAAACATGCTGACGTGTGTTCGTCATGTTGATGCTAAAACCACTCCTTCAACACTAGCCACACCCTTAGCCCTGCCCCTTCATACACCTGTGCTCCACCCCAAAACTACATGCCATTTTTAAAATGTGCCCAAAAGATGTGGGTGGTGGCACTGTGAACATGCGTACACACGTTTAGCCGGGAGTTATCGCCATGTGGTGCTGTCTGAATGAGGAGTACAGCGTCACAGCTGTTTCAAAACCATAATAAATCACTGCTGAAAGAGCCGAGCGTGTGTGAGATCAGTGTGAGAGCCAACAGTCATCTGAAAATTAGCATATAAAAGGCATCTCAGTAACATCGCACATGAGCCGATACAGCAAGGTCGTGGAGAGACGGGGTGTGTGTGTGTGTGTGTGTGTGTGTGTGTGTGTGTGTGTGTGTGTGTGTGTGAGTCAAAAAACAGCAAACAGCCCACTCATCGGCTTAA
>JAPEKM010000007.1:57186860-57196864 GCA_027575975.1 Cathorops multiradiatus
CGGAAATCATGTGAATAAACTGATAAATTTGATATGTAACCCGAATATCGGCGTATTTTGGCACTTGTCTGATCGGACAAGTAACTGAGTCGATGAACTTGTCCGACATTAAGTATCACATGTTCTGGACAAGCGGACAACCGTTAATGTCGAGCCCTGTGAGAGCTGCAATGTCTTTGTTGTATCTTTTCCAGTTCAGCTTCAGTCAGGGCAGTGCGTTGAAGGAGTTGTGTCGTTCTCTGGAGAGTTAAGATCCAGAAGCATGCAAAAATTCCAAGAGGCACAAAAGAGGAATTTTCATTTGTTTTGACTGCAAAAATGGAATGCCCTCCCAGGCACGGTATCCTGGTCAGGATAACGGAACAGGCTGTGTTTGGTCTGTCTTTTCTTAGCCCCTCCATCAGTTGACTGCAGTCAGTTGACTGCAGACAGTGTTGACCTAAAAAGGACTGCCTGGTCACATGAGTAGGACACGAAGGCGGTGTCTCTTCCAGGGTCCACCAGCCAGTGGTCATCACACTCATGTCACTATTGTGCAGGGTTCCTTCTAAAAGCTTCCAGGACCATCCAATCCCTGCTCCTGTTGCAGATTCCCCATTGCCAATAAACTTTTCAAAAAGAAAAGAAGATGGAGAGAAAGTTCTGCACAATGCGTTGATTTTGGTGCTCTTAGGAATGTGCAGTCCAAGGTGCATGCACTTTGTGTTCAAGGTGTCGTTACCCAGTGGCAAAGAAGAGGCCAAGATGATTGGAGATACCAGGAATGCTGCAGCCTTTGTCCACCATCACTGCCGGACTACAGGAATTGTCAATTCTGCCAGCTTGTTTCTGTATTTAAGAAGAATAACCAGTTCCACTGTTGAGGTCTTTGCGTGTGTCCATTGGCCCCAGGAATTGCTAGATTGGTTGGAACACCTAGCTTTCTACCTGGATTCACCCCCACACCATGTTGAGGCATCTCCAAGGAGATGGGGAATCCAAAATGTTGGATCCATGGACACTCCAACTTTGTGGAAGTCTTTTTTCCCTCCATTGTTTTAACATCTGGTTTACGTTAAGGATTCACATCAGTGTACCAATTCAAAAGTCCACAATACGATCACAGTGTACATCGGATACAGTTTGGGATGAAATTGGGATGTATCATTCTAATGTTGCATCAGTTAAATCCGATTTATTATTGCCACCAACTATGTTGGAGATTTTCACCTCTGGTTGGTTGTTTGATTCCCCCTCTGTAAACTGTGTGTGCACCTGGCTTGGCTGTCACATGTGACAGATCCAAGTTCTACATCAGCTGTCTCCTTTGTGGTCACGAGCCGTTTGATGGCTCAACAATCAAGTTTCTGACCCACAGACTTTAGGACACTGATCACAAAGGTAACTTCCAGGCGCTGATACCGTTTCCTTCTGGCAGTGTTGCTTTTCCTGAAGTTTCTCAAACCGCTTCTTCTCAAACTTCTTGCTACGCCATACTTTACAGCTACACTCCATTTGAGCTCTGTTCTTGGCAAGGTTCTCAAAGTCTGCCATGCTGTAGTAAGTGAACCCTTATGCAGGTCTTTAACACTTCTTTGGAGCACAGACTGAATGTACACCATCCGATAGGTGACCATAGAGCAGCGTACAAGGTAATCTCTCATCATTCATCCAAACCACGTGCCCAGCCCAGCAAAGGTAGGCTTCCATGATAAAGGCCTCAATTCCATGTGTCTGGCAGTGAGGCATCACTTCAGTGTTTGGTATACAATCCTGTCAATATGTTCCAGCAATCCTCCATAAGCAGTGTATATGAAAGTAGTCACTAGATACTACAACACCCAAGTAACATAATTTGGTAACTGCTTTCAATCTGTCCGACCCAATCTTCACTGCTGGCTGTCTATAACAGGGACCAGGTCTGGGCTGTAAAAGCATTTTGGTTTTCTTTATGGAAATGGAGAGACCATATCTTGTGGTTTCCTTATGAAAGCAGTCAATAAGAGCTTGAGCGTCATCTGTGTGTCCCTAGAGCACAGTCATCTGCGTAGAGTAGCTTTCTAACCAGCATGTGATTAACTTTTGATCTTCATTTTCAGACGTTGGAGATTGAATGAATATACCACCATTGTACCAAAAGTTCATACTGTTACTTTTGTCAGAGTCATAAAAGGCATCATAGATCACAGCAGCCATTACAATGCTGAACAGCAAGGGTGCAGAAACACAACCTTGCTTGATGCCATTATGTACATCAAAAGGAGCAGGTTCCCGTCCACTGTCGATAACGTGCACTTTAATACCATCATGAAAAGACCGGATGATTTATTAGCTTTCCTGGAAATCCAACGCAGTCCAGTAGCTTCAAAAGCCCTACATGGCTCACTGAGTCAAAAGCTTTCATTAGATCAACAAACACTATATATAGGTCTTGTTGTTCTCTACATTTCTCTTGCACTTGACACAGTGAAAAGCAAATCAACAGTTCCATGGCTTTCCCTTACTTACTTGCTTTACAGTGGCTAATCATTCTTGCAGCTGATTAGCTGAATTAAGAAGGATGCAGCTGAATATGGCTGAGCCGAAGGCATATAAGGGTGCCGCTGGAAGCCACTGTACTACGCATGTCTGGCCACGGAACACAGCTCAAATATTCACACTTATGGATAATTTAGAGTAAGCCAGTTAACCTAACTGCATGTCTTTTGGACTGTGGGGGGAAGCTGGAGCACCCGGAGGAAACTTGCACAGACACAGGGAGAATGCAAATTCCACAGAGAGGTTCCCATCGGCCACTGGGTTTGAACACAGAACCTTCTTGCTGTGAGGGGACAGCACTAACCACTGTACCACTGTACTGCCCTGTATCCACATTGGCTACATTCTCTGTGTCCACATTGGCTTTCAGGATTGATATCTTCTGCCGAAACAAGGGCCCTGCTGATTTATGATGCATGCAAGGATCTTGCCAGTAATGCATAGTAGAGAAATGCTTCTAGTATAATTGTTGCAGTCAGCATATTCCCCTCTCCTCTTATACAGCTGGATTATCTTAGCGTCTTTAAAATCCTGAGGTACCTACTCCTTTTGCCAGATAATCAAGTACAGGTGGTGAAGGTTTATCAACCAGGAAAGGACTGCCATATTTGAACACTTTGGTGGGGAATGTCTTCCACCCCGATGCTTTTGCCATTTTTCAGACCATTGATGGCCTATGTCATCTAACTGAATTGGCAGGTTCAGATTCTTAAATGAGGGTTTGCAAGGCAGGTATTCATTCACTGCGTCAGTTATGTTAGATGGACGATCAAGTATTTGCTCAAAGTATTGAGCCTACTTCTCTCTAATAAGTGAAGGGTCTGTCAGAATGGTACTACTGTCCAAGTTATGAACAAAAGACATGCCATTGAAACTTGGTCCATGGACAACATTGAGTTCTTGATAGAAAGCATGCAAATCATTCTTATTTGTGGTATTTTTTATTTTTTTTCATTTATACAGATTTGTCAGCCCACCATTCCTTTTTCATCCTCCTGATTTTTAGTTTGCGCTGTCGACATCTTTTTGTTCATTTATAACTGTCCTTTTTCACCTGCTTCCCCTTATCTGCAATCCTGTCAACATGTGACGTGTGGCAATGGTGTGATCTATGATGCATCCAGGTTATTTTCAGGGAATCCTTCTGTTGAAATTTTTTGCAGCACGGAGACTAAGAAGTAAGCTGTTGGAATTAGCCTTTCCTACAACATGATGGCCAAGCACCTTCCCCCAGATGTCAACATCCCTACCAACTCTAGCATTGAAATCACCAAGATAAGCTTGTCTTTGGAAGGTACAGACCTGATGGTCCTAGACAGACCTTAATAGAATTCCTCTTTCATCTCATCAGAGTATGATGACATTGGAACATATGTGATGATGATAGCATAATGATTATTTGAGAGCTGCGTATGCAGAGACATTAACCTGTCATTGATTCCTCTTGGAAGGCCAACTAGGTGATGAGTTAGTGATGTTCTGACAGCAAAGCCAACACCTGCGTGACGTGGCTGTGATTTCAGGTTTACCAGTCCAGTAGAAAATATAACCAGCTCTAATCTCAGTAAGCTGTGACTGGTTGGGCAGACATGTTTCACTTAGTGCAGTGAGGTCAGTGCCTTGCTAACACAACACAACACATGGATGATAATGGTAGTCCTTCTATCAATGTTATTTTCGTTATCAAGTCATGTACGAACATTCCAAGCACCAAATGAGAAATTTACTGAACTGTTTCTTTTTCTTCTACCATATATTTTGAGTGGCCAGCTGATCATGATTCACCAGCAGACTTATTTAAGGACAAGCTTTTTTTTTCTTAGGCCAACATTTTCTAGACCCTGCCCTGGAAAAGGGGTGCAGGATGCCCATTTAAAAAAAACAGTTACTCCATCACTTCAGCAGGACATGAGCGTATGGTTGTCCAGGGTCCAAAACAAATGGCCATCAAGTCAATTTTATTTGTATATCGCTTTTAACATTGTCGCAAAGCACCTTTACAGAAAATTAAAGACTTTAAACATGAGCTAATTTTATCCCCAGTGAGCAATCCTGTGGCAATATTGGCAAGGAAAAACTCCCTCAGATGACATGAGGAAGAAACCTTGAAAGGAACCAGACTCAAAAGGGAACCCATCTTCATTTGGGTGATAACAGATAGTATGATTTATAAATAACTTGCATCTATAATGGTATCGAATATAGTCACAAAGTATAACTATAATCAGGAAAATCATTATAGTTTTAAACATGAAGTCTCTTTTGTTATAAACTGAAAAAGTTATAAAGTAATAAAAGTCAAGGTTCATTGATGGAAACTTGAGTGCAAAACTGTTCATGACAACTGCAGTCCTAAGTTTATCATGGTGATTGTAGTCCTCAGCCATAGATGTATTACCCTAAGTGTCCAGAGCCATCTTCCAAGTGCAAATTTTGACTGTCCATATGGGGCTGTCCTCCACAGAAGAAATGTGATGAGACTCCAGCCAAACGTTGGGTATCAGGATGGGTCAGGCAGGTCTGAGAAGCAGAAGAGGTCAGGACCATTGGTGTCTCAGGATCGACATGTAACTTGGACAGATGGAGGGGAGAAAAAAAACACAGGTTATTAGGTATGCCCAGTGTCACCTAATGAGTAAAAACAGGATACATTTTGCATGGAGTGCAAGCAGGGACTCTGGCAAGACCAACTATGATTGCATAATTAAAAGGGAGAGCCAGAAGGTAACACAGTCATGAGGGAGCCCTGAGATATGAAGCAACCAGCAATTAGACTGTCAACAGACCCAAGTGAATGTGTGTGAGTGGGGTGGGGGGACAGCATCCGTCCGTCCGCCCGCCCGCCTGCCCACCCACCTGGGAGCAGCCCAGACTTCCCTCTCCCCAGCCACCTCCACCAGCTCTTCTGGGGGAATATCGAGGCATTCCCAGGCCAGCCGAGAGATGTAATCTCTCCAGCGTGTTTTTGGTCTGCCCCGGAGTCTCCTCCCATTGGGGCATGCCCAGAAAACCTCCCTTGCGATGCGACCAGGGGGCATCCTAACAAGGTGCCCGAACCACTTCAATTGACTCCTTTCGATGTGGAGGAGCAGTGGTTCTGCTCCGAGTCTCTCCCGAATGACCAAGCTTCTCACCATGTCTCTAAGGGAGGGCCCAGCTACCCTGCGGAGAAAACTCATTTCTAACACTTGTATCCGTGATCTCATTCTTTTGGTCACTACCCACAGCTCGTGACTATAGGTGAGGGTGGGAATGTAGATGGACCAGTAAATTGAGAGCTTTACCTTTTGGATCAGCTCTCTCTTTACAACAACAGACCGGTTTAGCATCTGCATCACTGCTTACACTGCCCCAATACATCTGTCCAACTCCCGCTCCCCCTTATCCTCAGTCGTGAACAAAACCCCGAGATACTTAAACTCCTGCAGTTTAGGTAGCAACTCCCCCCTGACCCAGAGTAGGCACTCCACCCATTTCCAGCTGAGCGCCATGGCCATGGACTTGGAGGTGCTAATCCTCATCCCAGCCACTTCGCATTCGGCTGCAAAACTGTCCCAGCACATGCTGGAAGTCACAGATTGATGAAGCCAACAGGACCACATCATCCGCAAAAAGCAGAGATGTGATCCTACTGCCACCAAACCAGACACCCCTTGGCTGTGCCTAGAAATTCTGTCCATAAAAGTTATGAACAGAACCGGTGACAAAGGACTGCCCTGGTGGAGTCCAACATGCACCGGAAATGAGTCTGACTTACCGCCAGCAATGCGAACCAAACTCCTGCTCCAGTCATACAGGGTCTGAATGGCCCGCAGTAGTGGACCTTGAACCCCATACTCCTGAAGCACCCCTCCACAGGGCACCATGAGGAACATGGTTGTAAGCCTTCTCTAGGTCCACAAAACACATGTAGACCGGTTGGGCAAACTCCCATGCACTCTCCAGTACCCTTGCAAGGGTAAAGAGCTGGTCCAGTGTTCCATGACCAGGATGAAAACCACATTGTTCCTCCTGAATCCAAGGTTCGACTATCGACTGGACTCTCCTCTCCAGCACCCCAGCATAGGCTTTCCCAGGGAGGCTGAGAAGTGTAATCCGCCTATAGTTGGAACACAGTCTCCAGTCCCCCTTTTTAAAAAGGGGGACCACCACCACAGTCTGCTAATCCAGAGGCACTGTCCCCGACCTCCACGTAATGTTGAAGAGGTGTGTCAGCCAAGACAGCCCAACAACATCCAGTGCCTCCAGGAAATCAGGATGAATCTCATCCACCCCCAGAGCCTGGCCACTGAGGAGCTTTTCAACCACCTTGGCAACCTCAGCCCCTGTGATGGGCGAGTCCTCCCAAACACCCTCAGAATCTGTGTCTTCCTCAGACAACATGAAGGTGGGATTGAGGAGATCCTCGAAGTATTCCTTCCACCACCAGATGAGGTTCCCAGTTGAGGTCAACAGCACACTACATCCTCACTGTAAACAGTAGAAACAAAGCACTGCTTCCTCTTCCTGAGCCACTGGACGGTTTGTCAGAATCTCTTCGAGGCTGACCGAAAGTCACTTTCCATGGCCTCACTGAACTCCTCCCACACCCGAGTTTTTGCTTCAGTGACCGCCAGAGCCACTTTCTACTTGGCCTGTCGGTATCAGTCAGCTGCCTCTGGAGACCCACAGGCTAGCCAAGCCCGATAGAACTCCTTCGGCTTGACGGTTCCCCTCACGGCAGGTGTCCACCACCGGCTTTGGGGATTACCGCCATGACAGGCACCAACAACCTTGCAGCCGCAGCTCTGCATGGCCACATCTCTGCACGGCCACCTCAGCAATGGAAGTGCGGAACATGGTTCTCTCAGACTCAATGTCCCCATCCTCCCCCAGTATGCAGTTGAAGCTCTGCTGGATGTGGCAGTTGAAGTTCTGATGGACAGGAGCCTCTGCTAGACGTTCCCAGCATACCTTCACTACATGTTTGGGCCTACCAGGTCTGTCCGGCCTCCTCCCCACCATCTGATCCAGCTCGCCACCAGGTAGTGATCAGTTGACAGCTCTGCTCCTCTCTTCACCCAAGTGTCCAAGACATACGGTTGTAGATCAGATGAAACGACTACAAAGTCAATCATCAATCTGCAGCCTAGGGTGTCCTTGTGTCACATGCACTTATGGACACCCTTATGCTCAAACATGGTGTTTGTTATGGCCAAACCATGCATGGCACTAAAGTCCAACAACTGAAGACCACTCGGGTTCAGATCAGGCAAGCCATTCCACCCAATTCCACCCCTCCAGGTCTCACTGTCATTGCCCCAGTGAGCATTGAAGTCCCTCCAATAAAACAATGTAGTCCCCTCATGGTGCACTGTCTAGCACTCCACTCAAGGACTCCAAGAAGTCCGGGCACTCGGAAACAGCGACACTGATCCACGCAAATTTAAGCTACAAGATTCATGTCAGAGAAATAACATGGTTTTAGAAAGTGATGACACAATTCTTTGTATACTTGAAAAGTAACATCAACTTTGAGAGTCTGTCAATTGTTGACATTCCGTGTACGATGGATCTGCCATGCTTCTAGCACAGAGTCGATGTTGGCAGTGAGGAGACTCGGGCTAATAAATCTGCAAGGTATAGCTTTGCATCAGATTATTTTACCTCACACCAATGTTTTCAAAAACAGACTAAGATTTCTATTTATGTAACAAGAGAGCTGTGCAGGTCTGAGCTCAGCCTTTTACGTCAATGCTAGGATTTGAATCGACACTGCAAAATCTGTTCCTTTCCTGGACAGACTTCATGGCCACAGAGAATTGCATTGGGAACTGAGGTTATGTAACATGTTGCTTACATAGTGAGTACAAAGTGACACCACACCATGACTGTAGAATCACTACTTGAGGCTGGCACACCAATGACCATCTTACACTCACACATACAGATGGGTACCTATATAGGCTTCTGCTGAGCAATAAATTGACCATCTTACAATGGTCAATGAGCAATGACCGTCTTACACTCACACATACAGATGGGTACCTATATAGGCTTCGGCTGAGCAAAAAATTAATGGAGTTCACATTTATTAAGCCATTTTGTAATTGGAACTAAAGGTGTAACTGAATAGTTTAACCACTTATAGTGGGGTGACAGGCATAATTTTGATATGAAAATGTGACTGAAGTCATCTAGCCATCACAATTTGGCCCTTGTCAAAGTCACTCCGATCCTTATGCTTGTCCATTTTTCCTGCTTCCAACACATCAACTTCAAAAACTGACTGTTCTCTTGCTATCTAATATATCCCACCCCTTTGACAGGTGCCAGTGTAATGAGATAATCAATCAATGTTATTCACGTCATTTCAGGGTTCTAACTAGACTAAAACATGAGTGTAATGGCACCAGTCATAATGGCTGGGGGGTTCAGGGGCCACCTGAGGGCCATGAAAGCTCACAGGATCTACATGCTTGGAGATGGATTGTAGTGCGTTTCCTGGCACTTGCAGGCCTTCTTGAAAGTCACTCTTTTTTGGTAATATTAATGAGATGGGATTTTTTTTTTTTGCCAAAAATTGCTCTGAATGTTTTTGATTGAAGACTAGATAGATAGATAGATAGATAGATAGATAGATAGATAGATAGATAGATAGATAGATAGATAGATAGATAGATAGATATTCAAACCTGATTGTAACATGACCACTTAACAACACAGTGTTGACCACATATTGAATTATCAGCTAGATATCTTGTCTAGTTGAACTCAATAAAAATATGATAAATAAAGTCAGTCATCCATTATTCCTCTCTATACATCTGTCTGTGCATTCATCAAACTATCAAGCTATGTTCACTGGACAGACTGTGGAAGCTATTTGTTTTGGATACTTGGCCTCCACCTCACTGTTTCCATTCATGTGGCTTTTAGATGATATCATTATGCTCACTTACACCCATACCATGATTACATTTTTAGTGTTTCCTTTTTGTAAGATCATTGGCTGTCTGGTGCTGTCTTAACCTTAATGTAGGTTCTTGGTGTCTATTTTGTTGAAATAGAATACATTTGAAGAGTAGTGCCTTTTGGAAACCTTGAAGATCAAAGTTATGTGGTGTAAGAAAGAATGGTGCCTTTTCCTTTATTTTTTCCTTACAGCTGAGTGTGAACTGCACTATTAAGTGTTTTTAGAATACACACACACACGCACACACACAGGCCCCGACCACACGAGTACGTGGCCTTACCCAATACGCTGTCGTTTAAAAAAAAAATCTCCGTAAACACGGCACCGTTTCGATTCACTGGAAATGACCTAAAATGCTGTAGTACATATGCCAGGCCTGTAGGTGGCGATGTGATGCCACGGGACCAATACATTAAACCTGGAAGTGATGTCATGGAGCATGTGCATACCAGTCACGTGCTGTTTTCAAAACAAGCTCATAACATGGGAAGTTTTGTTGCTCCTTGCAGTAAAATAAAAGCGGAAGGTTTTG
>JAPEKM010000007.1:57571656-57582274 GCA_027575975.1 Cathorops multiradiatus
AGGCAGTCTCTCCTGAAGACTAAATTAAACAATAATTATAAACTAATAAAATAAATGGCTCAGGCTTCATAGAAGAAGAAAAAAACAATTTGAACAGAATCTCACAGTATGATGCTGAAGCTCCTAAACAAACCAATCTGGCAACACTGCTCAACCGCCCAATCTGGCAACACTGCTCGCACATGCTGCTTCTCTTGAACGTATACACGGAAGTAAGGCGGAAGGTAGTTTGTCGACGTCACCTCAAGACGACACCAACGATTGATCAAATTTGCGGGAAAGTTGCAGTGATTGGATATAATTGCAACACCGCCCTGAATAATATGACTCTCTCTGTGCAATACCTCACTCCATCATGTGAAACACAACACATACGCCTCAGGACTGTGCACCTTACACCCCCCCTCCCCCTTTTCTTTCTCTACACACTGTTTGCACTGTTATTAGAGTTGCTTTTAATCTCATTGTACATGGGTATAGTGACAAGACATTCTATTCTAATTCATGGGGATTGGTTGAATTTGCGTTGATGAAATCGCAACATCGTGAAATCCTGGAGGGTCTGACAATATATACACCGGAATAGCTGTGTTTATTTGGTCAAACAACATGCTACGTGCGTGAAACATGATATCACATGTATAACACCGTAAAACAACGGGCTAGTCAGGACCGCTCGTCGGTGAGCGGCGTATAAACTGAATGAGGTTTGTGGCGAAGACGAGATGAAAAGATTTGTCTCGTGCAGAGACTGTACCGCGGTAACCCGGTGAGAGTGAGGCAGTGAGAGGGCCACCCCTATACCCCCCCGAAAACGGATTTACACGATTTGGAAAAATGACTTTCAGAACCAAAAAAACCCGGAGCTTCCGGCGCATGCTGGAAAACTCGCACCCATGTAAAATGCAGCACAAAAGAATATTTTGGCATGAAAATCCTCCCGTATAATTCTACAAAAGAAGTGCCATTACAGTGAACAAATGTACTTGAATAGTGTAATCAGAGAAAATATAACTACCAGTACCAGTCTGTTAATTGTTCTTTAATGGAAGTCAGCACTTTAAAAAAAAAAAAGAAGGGGTGTTTCAAGCACCAGATCATCAACTGCTGTGATCGAGTCAAAACACACATTTTATTTTTGGCACAAAGATAATTTAAACTAGAAAATATTGTATTTTTATTTAAAAGTATAATTTCTATATAAAATACATCAAATATATTCAAAAGTTGTTCATCTAAAGATGCATTTTCAAACACACGGCACTGACACTGACTTCAGGCAGCAGAGAACCCCGAGATAATCCCACGTTATACGGATATTAGTTAAAAAAAAAAGTGTGTGTGTTTCAGGTAACATGAAATACTACAATAGGGTTGGTAGGTAGGAAAAAGTTCTCTTAATTTTTTTTTATTTTGTTCGAAAAAATTAACACATCTTACAAAATAGTATTTTGGCACAGAATCCTTTATACCACTACAGAAGTGTATTGCTGCCACACACACAAAAAAAATTGGCTTAGTGTCAAGTAATTACATGGAAACTTTGTTATAACAATATCTTATCAAGTTATAATATATTTATCACATAATATGTTATTTCATGATCTTTTCATGCAAATAGGAGTCATTCAGGATTCAGCCATGTTTATGCAGGGGCCTGATAGAAGTGGCAAAACATTTCACTTTTTATCGTTTCTTTCCCAGCTTGAATGCGCTGAAGCAAATAATTATGACAAACTAACGCCGCTTACACTAAAATATAAAGGGAAATTTGTAATAAAAACTTTAGTCAGCAATTTCGACGCAGAAATTCTCGATCGGTCAGGTTACCGGAAACACACTTTTTATTTGGCCTTAGTTAAAAAAAAAGACAGACAGACAATACATGTCCAAAAATAAACTGACTTTAATAAACAAAAGGCAGTTGACCAAAATATAGTAGCTAAGGCAACTCAAAAGTTCAAATACTTAAACATTTACAGACTGCATATTAATAATTCTAAAACATGGTGCACACACTGCATTAGACACTCAGATGTGTCGTCCATTTTCTCCAACAAAAAGCCTTCTTCATGTATAAATAAACACAGCATAAACTCAAACTGAGTGTGCACCGTCATGGAAAAGAAAAATATGCAAAATATGGGTCCCACAGAACAAACTGGTCGCAGTGAGGGAACTGAATGGACCAGTTACTGTTACACACCTGGTCAAGGCCTTCCTTCAGAAGCCAAACCAGTGCTCTTTTACTAAAGGACACGCAGGAATTTGAGGCTTTGAAGCCCTGAAGACTGGGACTGAGCTCCAGGGCGACAGGGATGCTGGGTGCTATCTTTTCTGCTGCAGTTGTAGAAGTAAATGAAGCTGCTGCCTCAAAACAGTGTTATTGAGGTTGGACAGGAAGTGAGGCAGTGAACCTCGGAGCAGATCTTCCATTGGAGCAAACTGCAGAAGCTGTCTGTCCGGTCCCAGTGTACTCATTTGGTCCAGAACCTTCTGGAGGATGGTGTTGATCTGAGGTACTGAGGAGAATCCCACACACAGCAGTACGACAGGTGGGCCGCACGCAGGGCAACGGAAACTGATTGACTGGAAGCAGAGATGGAGAGCAAGGACCAGAGACGCTGTAAACCGGGTCAAAGCTGAGCACAACGGAACCACCAGGGCTGATCCTTCAGAGAGTTCACACAGAGCTGAAAACACACTGCTCAGTAGCTGGTGTTGATGAAGCGGCTCTCCATCGTGCAAAGTGGAAAGACGCATCTCTGGATAGGAAGGACCTGGACAGAACCGCAGTTTGTTTCCTGAAAGTGGAACGTCCTGCCACGACGGGTTCCCAACCATCATGACACAAGCAGCAGCATTTGGATGGTTGCAGATTTCATTTAATATGGATTCAGGAGAGGAAGTCCTGATGGAGCAAGATCTGCACAACAGCGTGTTTTTGGCTGACGGCTGTTCCTCCAAGGCCAGTGTGCGCTCCTTTAAAGCTTCATTAAGCAGATCTAATAACTCAGGATCACAGAAAGCAGAGTTACATACTTTCGGCAGCGTCGCTCCCACATGACCAAACCATGCGTTCAAGTCACACTCTGGACGCACAGGACCAGCGAGTACAAACTGATGCCCTTCCTCACCCTGAAAATGCTCCTCTATCCACGCTTGGTAAGGTCCATGTGCAAGACGCTGCTGCCATTCCTTACACTGCAGCTCCTTACGCTGGTTAAAAGATCCCATTTGCTTCCTCTGGCACGGTTTTCCCCAAGCCATCGATCTGCCTCGGCACACCCAGCGCTTGCGTGATAGAAACTGCACCCGAAAACGTTGCATATAAAATTGCACAGCACATTCTCGGAGCTGATCTAGATGCTTGCGTTGCTCAGCGGTCATACTGCCAAAGAGCCGCAGGTTCTCCTGGATGGTGTTGATCTGTAGCTCATGGAAAAACGCACAGATTTCCTCATGCTGCCTGAGAAAAGAGTCGGGAACGTGGCTTTTTGGAAACAGTGCTACCGTGGAAACCATGTCAGGACCGTAGTTACGGATCAGCTTTGAGAGCAGCGGTCGGACACGGCGTTTGGATTTGAAATCCAAGCACACGACGTAGACCTCAGAATTCCCAGCTTTACTAGTTGCAGGTTTGAAAACATGAACCAAGCGAAAGCAGCACACGAGGAGGTAAAGCAGGCAAATGGAGGAATGCTCAAAAAGTGTGAACATCTTCAGGACAAACGAGCCTCCAGGGGCAAGTAAGAGTAAAGCGCACACAGTTTCACAGTACTGCAACGGCGCCACCAAGCACTCCTGCTCTCCCGGGTCGTCCTGACAGTCGAAGCTTCCGTCCGCTGTGACCAAATCCACATGATGCATGTTACTAACGAATGTGTGCAGCTCCAGCAAATGCTTCTGAAGCATGATGTCACCCGTGTCGTCCGAGCCGAAAAACCACCAAGGAAGAGTAGGAGCAATGAGTCTGTCGTCCGCAATCGTGCAACTCCGTCCGTTAGCTTCGTGATATGGATTCAGCGTGTTCGCAGCCCAGGTCCAGTCACAGTACAGCTTCCTGGTTTGGAGGAAGTGATTAAGTGCAGAAATAAATGCTCCAGGAGCTTCGCACAAATGAACAGAGTTCAGTTCACCGGTCTGCAGTGCCATTTCTGATATCAGACTGAATGTTCCTTGGATCTCGTAGAACTTGGCCCAGGCCTGAGTACAAAGCTCTGCATTGACAGTCTCGCGAAGGTACGACGTGACGGTTCCGGCTCGGTTGGTGGAGCAGGTGTGCTGGTGCCATACTGACAAATCTTTGTCACCGAGCTGATCCTTCACCGCGTTTAAGGAGTTTTTCAGATCCTGGAGCGGTGCGTGACTCCACGGCTGAGCACACAGCGCCACGCTGGGGTCTGGTAAGCGCCACTGGGTCCCGGGCGGAGCGCTGTATGCCCTCACCTTGCTGAAAAGCTGCTTCACCTCCTCCAGAATCGCTTCATCAGGAGCCTCGAGCGGGTCGGGCTGGTCTGCAGGAACTCTGTGGGCGTCGCGTCCCCGCTTCATCCTGCGGCCCTGCAGCCGAGACCAGAGAAAGGGAACGCTCAGGGTCACAAAGCAGGAACCCCACAACCTCAGGCTCTAATTACTCACATCAAGCCGAGAATAAAACGGGAATAAAATAAAGCTTGACCTGATGGTGTAGTTTATTGTGGCGGCAGAGAGCGAGGCGCTCCTCAGGCTTCATCTGCCGCCGGGCTGAGGGCGATGCGGAGTCGCTCCTCGCACCGACACCCGGCCCGCTTCTGCACTCCATAACCTCACAGGGAGGAAACTGCGGAGGAAACACGGAGTCCTGCGGACAGTTTTAAATCACTTTACCACCACAATAAACTACACGATCAAATTAAGCTTTATTTTGGGGAAATTAATTTGAGAAAGTCGGATCTCCTCACAGTCAGCAGCTCAGCTGAACCCCGCGGCGGAGACTCCCGGCTCAGCGGCGGACAGAGAGGCGCGCGGCCGCGCTGGGAGGCGCCCAGTCCGGCGAAGCTCATCAGGAAAATCCGCGGTCGCGTTCCGGGCCTGCTAACCAGCAGCAGCTAACACAGCCGGCGCTGCCTTTATAACCGCAGACACCTCACCTCACCATCTCCAGCCGCTTTATCAGAAACTCAATCAGTAATTTAAAGTCATAAAGGTTTACTGAGCAAAATATCTGCAGCGCGGAGCTTCCGGAACATAAAACCCGGAAGGAGCCATGCTGGAGGTACAGCGGGGTTGCCAAGTGTTTCTACAAACTCCCCATTTATGGATAAAGCTTGAATGAGTCGGATCATCACCATCATCATCATCATCATCATCATCACCATCATCATCGATTCATCACCATCATCTTACTCTGTCGCCATCCAGGCGATCATCGCTCTGTCACCGCCCCGGCGATCATCGCTCCGTCGCCGCCCCTGGCGATCATCGCTCCGTCGCCGCCCCGGCGATCATCGCTCCGTCGCCGCCCCGGCGATCATCGCTCCGTCGCCGCCCCAGGCGATCATCGCTCCGTCGCCGCCCCAGGCGATCATCGCTCCGTCGGCGTCCCGGTGATCATCGCTCCGTCACTGTCCCAGCGATCATTGCTCCGTCACTACAATCAGTGGTATCAGTGCAATCCATGATATCGTGGAGATGCAGATCCAGCGCATCATACATTACAGTGCAAAGGTTAGTTCTGATCCACTAGTTTGATTGGATAAGCGGCGTTCCAAAAGTGCTAATATTTATTTGTATAAATACGCAGGTGATTATAGAAAATCACGCGCATTGATTGGTCAAGAAATTCAGACTATTTTCAATAATCACCTAAAGCAAAATGGTGGCCAATCACTTCAAAGAAATACAAATGGTGAAATAAAATGCTGTTCCTAAGAGCACTAAAGATGCTGCAAAGTTTGATCTAAAACTATTCAAAGGTAAGATGGAACTGTCACTTATGGTGACGAAGTGATCGGCCGCCATTTTGCCAAGTCACTTGAGGTGATTATCGAGAAATAGACCAAATCTCTCAACCAATCAGGGCGCACGATTTCCTATAATCACGTGTAATTATACTAATTGATATTAATGTGTTCACACTCACAGCTGTGCTTCTATACTGGATATCAGCACAGCTGTAATTCCATTCAGCCGATGGTTGAATCATTACATCACTCCTGCTCGTGTAATATTACTGCTCAAACGTCAGAAAAATAATAATACACAAGCTGCAAATCCGTCAAAGATGCGATGAAAAAGTTGAACATTTCAAGCTTTCACAAGTTTGTTGTGTTTCAGAACCACTTCTGATCCCGCGTGGCCCAGACTTCAGAACAACACTGCTATAAATATTACAGCACTGTAAATGTGCGTACGCACCGTGTGTGCTTCATTTGTATTTTTTATATACAGCGGCTTTGGAAAGTATTCGGAGTCTTTTAGCGTTTGCTCATTTTCTCGTGTTATACATATTGAAATTGATTCAAATGAAGAATTTAAAATTGTTTAAACTTTTTTGGGCCATTAATCTATAACCCATAACAACAAAGCAAAAACAAGTTTTTAGAAATTTCCCCAAATGTATTCAAAATCAAAACTGCAATCTCTCATTTCGATAAGTATTCATCCCCTCTATTCAGTGCTTTATAGAAGTGCCTTTAGCAGTAATCACAGCTTCACGTCAACTTGGTTAGGTCTCTAAAAAGCTTTGCACACCTGGGTTTGGGCAGTTTCTCCCATTCTTCCTAGTAGATCATCTCAATCTCAATCAGACTAAATGGGGAGCATCTGTGAACCTCCATGTTCAGTTCTCTTCACATGTGTTCTATGGGGTTCAAGTCTAGTCTTGGGCTGGGCCTCTTAAGGACATTCAGAGACTTTTCCCAAAGATACTCCAGCAGAGTTCAGCAGTGTATGCTTCAGGTCATTTTTCCCCATCCCTGCCACTGAGAAGCTTCCCATAACATGATGCTGCCACCACCATGCTTTACCATCAGAATGGTATTAGCCAGTTTATTAGCATTACCTGGTTTTCACCAGATGTACAGCTCAACTATGCTCAGCTCAACTGATTCATCCTTTGTTTCATCAGAGCAGAGAATCTTTCTCCTCATGCCTGCCATCTACATTTCACTCACCACAAAACAAAGGTCAAAGGTCAAAGGATCTTTATTGTCCCAAAACAGGGAAATGGGTTTGCAGCCAGAAGATACACACAAAGATATTCACACACAATACACAACAACAGAGAACACATCATGGGCGGGGTCTGTGCCAATCAAACATGAACACCAGACAATTACAAACATGGAACTGACTGCCATTCAGCACCTGGACGGCAGCAGGGACAAAGGGAACCTTAAATCTCTTAGTCTGAAGAGCAGGCACCTTCCACCGACGCCCTGAGGGCAACGGTACAAATTCAGACTGAAGAGGATGATCGACGCACCCTAAGATCAAAGAAGCCTCCCTGAACACCTGTCTGTTATACAGATCAGGTAACTGAGCCTGACTCCGCCCTGTAACCTTACGGGCCACTTTAACGAGGTTACCCAGCGTCAGACTTCCATACCACGCAACAATGCAGAACATAAAAACTGATTCAATACAACTTCTATAAAAGAGGGTCATCATCTCTGAGCAAACATCAAGAGTACACTTTCCTCAGAAAATAGAGCCGATGCTGAACTTTTTTTGCTGTGGAAGCAACGTGAGCATCAAAGCTTAATGTGTTGTCCACAACCACTCCCAGGTATTTATAGCCGTTTACCAGCTCAAGATCTGCTCCTTTAATGCTAGTTACTACCGGACAAGGACCGGACGTTCAAAAACTGATCATCATATCCTTTGTTTTAGACACATTTAGTTGGAGGAAGGATTCATCACACCGAGATACAACATCATTTCCAACAGGCCCATGAATAAACTCCTCACCTTCAAGAAGACTCACAACGACAGAATCGTCAGCAAATTTAATAACGTGTCTATTTGCATCGTTGCTGCGACAGTCATTAGTGTACAGAATGTATAGTAATGGGGAGAGACAACAACCTGGAGGAGATCCAGAGGAGGACTGCAGCTGGTTTGAAAAACAGCCATTAACCCTCACACACTGGGACCGATTGGTCAAAAAAATCCAGTATCCAACCAACAAGATTAAGATCCAATTTAAAAAGACTAATTAGCTTCTCTGCTAACAAATGCGGCTGGATAGTGTTAAAAGCAGATGAGAAATCTACAAACAACAGTCTTGCCTGAGCTTCGGAAACCTCGAGGTGGCGATACAGAATATGTAGCAGTGTGACGGTGGCATCCTCCACACCTAAACCTGGCCTATAAGTAAATTGTAGGGGGTCCAAAAATTATTCTACCTGTAATAAAACTTCCTTTTTAATGATCTTCTCCAATGTCTTCAAAACTAAAGATGTCAGCGCCACAGGCCTGAAATCATTTAATGTAGCCGGCTTATTAATCTTTGCAACAGGAACAATAGTGGAATGTTTCCATAACTTAGGGACCTTTTGTTGCTGGAGAGACAACATAAAAATAAAATGGAAAATACCGCACAGCTGTTCAGCACAAGTTGCCAGAAAATGGCCACAAATATTATCAGGTCCTGGACTTTTACTCTTTTTAATTTGTTTTAAGTGGGTTTTTTTTTCACACTTTGGACATCCAAAGCAAAAGCAGGAGGAGCTCTGGTGGTGTCTTTTAATGTATTCACCGTGTCAGTGAAGTCATGATTATCAAATCTTAAATAGAAAGGGTTTAACTCATCAGCCAACTGCTTGTCAGAATTAAAACCAGTCAGAGTAATATTACTATGACCACTATTTATACACCCAGTCATAAGTTTCATACCATTGCAGGCTTCTTTTAAATTATTGCTGCCCAGCTCAGCTTCAATTTTGTCTTTATATTCAAGTTTGGCTATTTTAATTTTGGATCTAATCTCTTTCTTAGTTTCTTTAACCTCAGTAACATTTCCCTCCTTGAAAGCGTTTTTACTTTTCTGAATCAGGTCCTTAAGTGCTGACGAGGCCCAAGGTTTATTATTGGGGAAAAACTTCACCACCTTAGTTGGAATAACATTGTCTCTGCAAAAGGAGATGTAACTGCATACAACGTCCATCAGTTCATCTATATTGTCTGAGGAGTCAGTGAATACCAACCAGTCAGTGCAATCAAAACACCCCTGCAGGCCGAGAGAGGACTCCTCGTTCCAGAGCATCACCTGCCGTTTGCGCACCTTCTCCCTCCTCAGCACAGGCTTATAGATAGGATGAAGATGCACTGTATTGTGATCAGAGGATCCAAGAGCAGGACCCACTGCGGACTGATATGCTCCTTTTATGAAGCCATAACAGAGGTCCAAAGTTTTCTCATGATGCGTAGGACAATTAATGTACTGATAAAAAAATATGCAGTGTTTTCTTTAAGTTACTTACTTACTTACCGCAGTGCCGTGTCCACGTTGACGTTGGCGACGATGGAGTGCCACACGATCACGACTCCCAGACACCCGCTATGCATGTTCTGGTGAGTCGCCAGCAGTCGCTTGATCACGGACGGTCCGCACCTGCTGGTCATGGCCGTACTGACCGGGCGCGACAGCAACCTCGTTAGAGGCGCTCCCGTTAACGCCGTTTAGTGTATCTCTTCTTTGTGGCACTTTAATTGTTTTCTTGGTTAAAGTACCTGGTAGGGGCACCATTCCCTTTCCAGGGATTTGGTCCACGGTCTCTTATTGGGTATTCGAGACTGCCCTACAGAAGAAGCAGCTCCATCCGCCACCGGGAGGACGCGCCTGGTAGAAGTTTACTCTCCCCCAGGTAGCATATTAGCCATATCTAATTCTGAAATCTTATTCAAAGTCCTCTCCTGTTTCATTTATATCAGTGAAAAGCATTCATTATGTTCCATAATAACTTTGGTATCATAAATTAAAGAGAAAATGAGCACATGCATGTGTAAAACAGTCATTCATTCATTTTTTCATTCATTTATTTGTGATATATGTGGAACAAAGAGCTTTGGACAGATGAGATATTGCTTTTCTTTGCTTCTGGAATCTCCCGCTGCATTAAACAGATCTCCAATGTTGTGTCTTTGTCATCAAATTTCCATGTGTGCGGAGTCTGACCTGTACCTTTCCATATTCTTACTCACTCTCTTTCTCACTCTCTATGATCCTGATCCTATCAAAACTGTTTCCAAAGCAGCATGAGGTGTTTTCTCTCAAACCTTACACCGTTAGAATAACACGTTCAGTCTTGTGAGACTATTCAGTTTAATACTGTTGAACAGTTTTCCTTCAAGCTGTCCTTGAAGAACCTTTGTCTTAGTCTTGCAGCCACGTAATCATGTGTTCATTGGCAATTCATGTAAAGACTGTTTCCTGCAGATCTGAACAATGTTAATTTCTTTTCTAGAAGGCTTTTTCTCCAGCATGTTACATGCAGCTTGATGGGTCTTTTGGTCACTAATGTGAGTTGTGTTGAAATGCATTATTATAGACGATATACAGTGGGGAGAACAAGTATTTGATACGCTGCCGATTTTGCTGGTTTTCACACTTGCAATGCATGTAGAAGTCTGT
>JAPEKM010000008.1:231302-242812 GCA_027575975.1 Cathorops multiradiatus
TTCTCCCATGCAGGTGTACAGGTGCAGGCTGCTACAGGAAGTTCAAGGTGATCTCTGGCTACTAACACACACTGATTCTCTCTCTGTCCCCTGCAGGTTTGGAGGTTTGGAGCTGAGACATGAGTGAATGTTTCTGAATGATTCCATGAATTGAAGTTTAATTGAATGAATTTTCAGTTTGTTTTCAATGTGCTTTGAGTTGATGTGACACCTCCCACTTGACCTTCTGGTTCTTGAATCCAGGGAGGTCACACCGGTTGTGTGCACAGCGTCAGATTCATTCTTGATGGTTTTGATTTTGTTCTTCTGCAGGGAGTAGCATGACAACACGTCTGACGTCCCTATGAATTACTGTAGCAGGGATTTTGGTTAAGAGTTTCTTTGCTTTCTTTTTTTGATCAGGTTTCATGATCAGGACTGGATAACTGGGGAAGGTTCAGACATGTACATCTCTGATGATGCCCTTCTTGTCAGTGTTGATGCTGACGACTCTGGCAAGTTTATATTGACCCCTCAAAGAGTTCTGGTCAGCCAGCCAGCTAGACAACATCTCCAACAGCCACATTCCTGTGTGTTGTGTGCCACTTACTTCTTACAAATAGATTAGGCCCCGCTAACTGACTGCACTTTATCCAGAACTGGTCAACTTCAATTTGGATTGCTCTTAACCTTTTGTAGGGGTAGCCTTCAAAGTCAAAGCTTCCCAGATCTCCCCTGGGTCCAGTTCTTCCCAGCAGAAGGGAATTTGGGCTGGTGTAGTCTACACAGTCCTCCCGGCTCTGAGTCCTGGCATCTATGGGTCTTTCATTGACAAGGTTAGTGGCCATTTAAAGAAAGGTTTGGAACTCACTCCATGTAAAGCATCCATCTCCTCCCAGGTTTTGCAGAGCACATTTCACTGTGTGAACAGCTGCCTCTGCAGCTCCATTCCTGTGAGGGGAGTCAGCAGGGTGAAATTTCCAACTCCATTCTGTTCCATGCTTGGAGGCTTCATTTTCAATGTCAGACTTTTCCAGCTGGTCCAGAAAGAGGTAGAGCTCTCTGAGGGCAGGTTTGGCTCCCACAAAGTTCTTTCCAGGATCTGACCACAGTTTCTTCGGATGCCCCCTCAGTGTTGTGAATCTCTTGTAGGCCAGCAGGAAACCCTCAGATGACTGGTCACTGACAACATCTGCATGCAGAGCTCTGGATGCCATACAACAAAAGGCAATTCCCTATACTTTCAGCCTTACTTTCTTCCTCAACTCATCCTTCACTTCATAAGGTCCAAATAAATCCACTGTTGTGCCTTCAAGCTGTTGTTATTTGCTCAGGCGGAAGGTCACTCATGATCTGCTGACATTTTCTGGTTCTGGCCTTTCTGCATGTCACACAGCTGTCAACAATCTTTTGAGCCAATTTCCAGCCTTTTATCACCCAGGGTTTCTTCCTCATCTGAAGGAGTGTTCCTGCAATTTCTTCATGATTTGCATTGTGGGCCTCTTGAGCTAGAAGAGTGGATATCCTTGCATCATAAGGTAAGATTGGTATAGTGGCTCTCTCATCATTCAATATCTGAAATCTTCCTCCACAGACCAAGAGTCCAGTTTCTGCATCTCTGAACACAGCAAGTATGTTGAGGGTGGTGTCTTGAAAGGCTGCACCTTCTTGAGCTGCAAGAAAGAGATCTCTTTGCACGTCTTCACATTCACTGATGGTAAGTACAGCTTGTTTGGCATGGGACTTTACCTCTGCAATTTCCTCCCACTTTGGCTTACTTGAAGCTGCGGCTGAGATCTTTGTCAGTACCATTTTCCACTTCATTGCAGCTCTCCATACCCAGGCAATGACTCTGATCAACTTAGTCAAACTGCTGATCTTCCTAGTATCAATGAGTTCTCTCACTGTAGGACCAGCTGGCAATCTTCTGACAGCTTGAATCTTGGATTCTTCTCCATCTGGATTGCTTTGCAGTATGGCATGGTCACTCTCCTCTTTAACTGCTACTGGAGGACCTGGCACAGCGCTAACAGATGGCATGTCACCCTGGTTTCTCTTAACCTGTGACCTGGTCAGTGCTGCTGAGAAGGACTTCCTTTGGAGTCTGTCTATGCCTTCTTTGGCATGGGCTGCGACTTCTTTGGGAGACTTTTTCAGCCACTCTTCTACAGATTGCTTTAGAAACTCGGGTTCAGTCTGCCACACATAATTCTCTTGGAGGTCCTCTGGAGCTGCACCTCTTGTTATTATGTCTGCAATATTGAAGTCACCTGGGATCCACCACCAGTCATCGACAGATACAGATTTCTGGATTTCTTCATCTCTGTTTGCAAAGAATGTCTGATATCCGTAGCTGTCTCTGTAGATTGCTCTCAACACAGTTTGACTGCCCAGCAGATGGAGTAATTTTCCAATCTCCATCCGACTGTGCTTTTCAATGTACCTTCTGAGGGTAACTCCGTAGACAGCACCACAGATTTCAGCTTTGACTGGTTGTCCCTTCTGATTGAGTGGCATGAGCTTTGCTTTGGACTCAACCAGTCTGACTTCAATGCCTTGCACTGTCTCCCATCTGAAGTACACCATGGCTCCATAGCTCTGGTCACTTCCATCAGAGAATGTTACTCCCCAAGGCTTTTTGATCCAGTTACATGGTGTGAGGCTTCTGTGGAATGTGATTTGACTGAGATGTATGTACTCTTCAAACAACTGAATGGCCTCTTCCCTCAATTTCTCAGACAATAGCTTGTCCCAAGTGTCTTGGGTTGCATCGCTTCCAGCTTCTTGGAATGCTCTTCTGACTAGAATGGCACTCTTTTGTTTAGCAGGTGTGACTAGACCTATTGGGTCATACAGACTAGCTACTTGGCTTAGCAATTGTCTTCTAGTCAGTGGGTTAGGAGTTTTTTCTTTCACCTCTTCTCCAAGGAGACTTTGACCCACTCTCATTTTCTTCCTTCTCTTTGAGAAGTTGATTGAGGTCATTGGGTACAGTTTGTCACTTTCAACAAGGTAGCCAAATCCCAGGGCTTTGTTGTCTCCTCTCATTTGGTTTGGGAGTATAAGTACTCTGTCTGATGATGCTCCTGGCTCATGCTCCTGCCTCCCACTTTGGCCTGACCAGACCCAGGGCTTGAGGAAGAACCCACCTGCCTTCAGGATTTATTTGACTCTTTTGGTGTTCTTGTCCAGCTTATTCAGGTCATTGTGGAAAGTAAGGACATTGTTGACACATAAGTCCTCCTCTAGGATCCTACATTCCTCCTCGAAGTGAACAAACATGGGTAGCTTTGCAATCTCTCTCATGGCCAGCTGTGCAATGCACCCTGCTGGTCAATCACTAATGTTTACTCTGGTGATGGTGTACTCTTTGATCTCTCCATCTTGGGTGTCTCTCCAGAGAAGTCTGTGGAGATGCATTTTAAGGTCTTCCAACCACACAGAATTATACATCTTCTTGATGTCACTGAGTGCGGCATGGACACCTCTTCTGAACCTGAGTAGCACTGCTTGGATTGGGTTGAGGACATCAGGCCCTTTCAGCAGAAGATCATTCATGCTGAGCCCCTTGAACTTCTGGCTGCTGTTCCATACCAGACGCATAGGCGTTCTGATTGAATGTGGGTTTGGTGCCACCAAGTGGCTGATGTACCATACTGGCCCCTTCCAGTTGGCAATGGTCTCTTTGGTGAGTTTCTTTGCTGCTCTTCTTTCCACCATCTCATGGACTTGAGCTCCATACACCACTCTCCACTCTGGTTCTTTCTTGAGTTGCTTCTCTGTTCTCAGAAAAGTGGCCTCCACTCCACTCTTATTGTTGGGTAGAGAAACTGGATCCTCAATCCATGGTATTTTGTGTCCCAGTGTGGTTCACTGCTGTGAGCATATGCTTTGACATAGGTCAGACCTTTTCTGATGATTTCCAGCTATCTTTCTTCACTTAATGTCATTTTCCTTGCCTCCAGGCTGACAGTTGCCATATCTGCATCCTCCACACTTTGGTTCACAAGCTGCTCCAATACTGTCCCATTTCCACCAGTCAAGAAACTTTCTGTCAGCAACAGTGCTTTTGGTTTCAGCTTTGAATTCCTTTGTTTCAGTGAACTCTTGATATTTCACTGCGGTGGCTCTCATGGATCGGGCAAAGTGTGTTTCGGATGTGTGCACAGCCATATCCACTTCCTCAAAGAGATCTGGATGTGCTCCAGCAACAGTCTTTCCTAATGGGCCCTGCCAAAGGACAAGGTCTCCAATCATCTTCACTGTCTGTGGAGCAAGTGAAGTGCTTCCCGGTGACTGAAAAGCAGTTCAATGCACTCTGGCCTATGCAGGTCTTCCAGGCTGGTTTCTGTGAAGAACCGCTGGAGTTGCTCAAGTCTGATTGCTCTGTGTACTCTGGCAATCTCATCCAAGCCATAGCAGACAAGCTCATGAGCTTTTTCTGTACCTGTGGGTGTCTTGACCCTCACTCTGAGTAGATACCTTTTGGTCTTGAACTTCATGGCCATTCCTCTGACCCCATGGATGACTAGAGTGATCTCACTGTGCAAGTTCAGTCTTCTGGCAGCTCTGTGGGTGATGTAGTTAGTGTCTGATGCTAAGTCTGAGTGTTCCAATTTTCTGTCCTGCATTGGCAGTTACCTCTAACAGCATTAGAATAACTGGTAGCTCTTGCAGTGCACTTGACTTCATCACTCCAGGCTTTTCAGTACAGTGTGTCTTTGCAGTGGTGTTGGTAAAAACTCTCCTAAACTTTTCCACCATCTCTGGGGAGAGTTCAGACACAAATTTATCTTGGTCCTCTGTAAGCTTGTGCCTATTCATGCTTGACCTTTATGCTCTGTCTGTTTCACTCCTCTTAGAGTCTCCTCTCCGGCAAAGAAAGAAATGGTGGTCTGCAGAACTCCCTCTTCTACAGTCCCGGTTCCTACACAGGTAAGTATCTTTACATTCACTATCTTCTTCATGACATACTAGACACCTCTTGCATGCTCCCAGTTTTTCCACAGCATTCAGCTTTTCAGTCAGCTTCAGTTCTTTGAACTGTTTGCAAAATAATTTTTTCTCTGTTTTTTTTTTCATCTCCACAGATAGCACATCCGCCTTTCCTTGTTGTTTGGGTTGAGGCATACTTCTTCTCTGTGTAAACAGACCTTTTGTCAGGCTTCTCAGACACTCAGAGTTGCTCTAGCTCCTATAGAATTTCTTCTTGAGTTTTCAGGAACCTGAGAAGGCTATCAAAGTGATTGCCTGGTGTGACGGCATTTGCTGGATTGACCATGAATATGAACCAGTCTTTCTTCATGTTGTCTGGTAGTTTGCGTTCTATAGATTTGATGACCAGAGGATTATTGATGGCTCCAATGTTGCCAAGCTCTGTGAGATCATTCAGCACTTTATCTACAGATCGGATCAAGTCAATTGCTTTCCTTGGCTGGTTTGACTTCAAGGCAGGAATTTTCTCCAGGTCCTCGATTATCTCCAGTGCAATTGTGGTCGTTTCCATATCTGTTCTCCAGCACTCTGAATATGTCTTCAGCCATGTTGTTAGTAGATAACCGCAGGTCTCTGCTTATTTTCTCATCAACACTGTCCAAGAGCTGGATCTTCTTTGCTTCAGCTGAGCCAGTTGGCTCCCCCTGCCTTTGCAGACTCTCCCAGTCTTTCCTCCATCGATGGAAGTTTCTTTTGAATCCATGAAACTTGGGTAGGCTGGTGGATTTGCTTTTCAGAATTGGCTGCTGCAGAGCTGGCTGTGCCTGTAGAGCTTGTGCAGGCACCTCAGGAACTCATTCTGTTCTCTCCTCTTCTGCAATCCTTTGTGCTGTGAGGAATTCTGCCCTTCTGGCTTCTAGATAGTTACTGAGTGTTTTCAGACCCTTCACTCTGCCATCCAGACTTGCCTTTTGTGCTGCTGGAATCCATATCTCCCAGTCTATGTGGCTTGCAATCACAACTTGGATGAGTTTCTTCTCACCATCCAACTGCAGCTCATAGCCATCTTTGTTCACAGCAGAAACTGTAATAGCACGGACTCCACAGGCTGCCTCGGCTTCTTTAATTACAGACGTCAACTCATCTTACCCATATCTGAACCAAAGGTTGGACTGAACTATCTTTCTGACTTCTTCCAGTCTTGCATCACAGTCTTCCATTGTCTTCTCCAAATCTGTCTGCTGCTGCATGCCCAGTTTAGCTTCTTTGCCCTCCTCTTCAGCTTCAATATCTGCCAGTAGGCCAGTATTGTAGTCATCATTTGTCTCACTGACATTCCTCACTTGAGAGATGAGCTTTGTGAACTCCTCTTGTAGTTCACTCCTGGTCAATTTTTCCAGCGGCCCTGCTCAGGAAGTTGGCATTCTTCATGAAGGTGCTTTTAGCTAAGGTCCTTTCCTGCTTCAGCTGCTTCACTGTCTTTCCGATAGCTTCATTTGCCATTTTTGCCAGTTAGTTTGCCTCTGCGTCAACAGCTTATCGGACTTCAGACCTTTAATCCTTGTCTTCACTGCCATGTTGGTTATCAACTGTCAAGTTCATCTCATCTCATTATCTCTAGCCGCTTTATCCTGTTCTACAGGGTTATCTTAGGTTTTACTCAGTTCTTGCCCAAACTTGAAAAGAGCCTGGTCTGAAGGATGCAAAGGGTCAACTCAAATCTTCCTTTTCTTGTAGTTTATTGAGGTTTTCAGTTTTGTTTTCCAGGTAGATTTAACAGATGATCAGTAGATAGTTGAGAGATAGTGGATTTAGATAGGTAGTAGTTAGCTTAGGTTGAATTTAGTTTGATAACCTTTAAGTAAAGAAAAGAATACATTGCATTACTTTAAACTTGAACTAAACACATCATAGCTATTACTGTAAGCACTGTAGTTCAATAAGCAAACAAAGCAACTAAGTTTAAGAAGACAACTTCTTCCATGCAAAATTAGAATATCACATATCCAGTTTACATATATGCAGCATACGCAATACTATTTCGTTTAAACATAAGCATCAGGTGATTCCCTACAAACATAAACCATGTATTTACCCTTTCATACAATATAAATTGAGCCACTACTTGATGTAACGTTACATTCAGACAACTCAAACTGCATCAACATCAAACTAAACATTTTAGTCCCATAAACAGGCAAGCAACTGAATCTCATTAGACAGGCTGCAAGTCTGAATTAACATGATTAAATACTGAAACAATCACAATTTTTACATTTCAAACTTAATTTTAGCATTTAAATTAATATTGAAAATGTCCATTTCCCTACCAGTTGTGTTTTGACCGTGAGCTGAGTAATCTTCTGTGTTTTTGTTGTTTACTTCTGTGTATTCCTTTGTCCACAAACTTTTTACCCCATGCAGGTGTGCAGGTGCAGGCTGCTACAGGAAGTTCAAGGTGATCTCTGGCTACTAACACACACTGATTCTCTCTCTGCCCCTTGGAGGTTTGGAGCCAAGATGCAAGTGAATGTTTCTGAATCATTCCATGAATTGAAGTTTAAGTGAATGAGTTTTCAGTTTGTTTTCAATGTGCTTTGAGTTGACGTGACATTGACCATTGTTGATAGGTTCTCACGTAGAGTTAGATTTATTCCCTTTGTTAGCCATTAGCCTTTCAGACAGCTGAAACCCTTTTTAATTTTGTGTTCCATATGTTTGGTATCCCAGAGGACATAGTGTCTGATCGAGGGCCCAAATTCACCTCGCAAGTATGGTCTGCTTTCTTTGAGAGGCTGGGTGTTAACGTCAGCCTCACCTCCAGTTACCATCCCCAGTCTAATGGTCAATGTGAGAGGGTTAACCAAGAACTGGGAAAGTTTGAGACTGTACTGTCATGAGAGCCAAGCCGATTGGTCCAACTATTTGACCCGGGCTGAAGTGGCCCAACACTCATTAATTAGCTCTGCTACGGGTCTCACACCCATACTGGGTTACCAACCCCCCTTAATGCCATGGTCTGCAATGCCCTCTGACAACACAACCATGGACAATTGGATGCAATGAAGCGAGCTGATCTGGGAACAGACCCACCAGCAGATCGAGGACGCCCTCCACCGACACAAGAGGCTGGCAGATCTTCATAGAGGGGACACCCCTACCTACCTCCCTGGGGACCGAATGTGGCTGTTGACCCAGGATTTCAGGTTTCCTGAGGGAGGTAGAAAATTATTACCCAAATACATAGGTCTGTTTAAAATTATCCAGCTAATTAATGAAGTTTCGTACAAATTGGATCTGCCTGTGCATTGCTGCATTTTGAATTCTTTTCATTTATCTCTCTTAAAACCAGTTGTCTCAGGTCTGTTGGATGAGGCCACACCCGATGTCATGCCCCCACCTCCAGTGGACGTAGAAGGTATCCTGGTGTATGCTGTCCACTGGTTGCTGGATTCCAGAAGGAGAGGAGGGACTCTGCAGTACCTTGTGGACTGGGAGGGCTATGGGCCCAAGGAACTTAGCTGGGTTTCTGTATGAGATATCCTGGATCTGGAGCTGGTGGAGGAGTTCCATCAATGTCATCCAGAGAAGCCCGTGCCTCAGTCTGCACAGCAATGGTCACAGAGGTTGTCTGCAGCAATGACCCTCTGCCCAGAACTGTGACAGTTCTGATGGCATGCTCAGGAGTGTTCCCGGCAGCATGGTTGGTGGTCGTCATGGTAGCCCTCGGCCTCCTTGGATGCCTGGGGGGGGGTACTGTCATGCTCCCAGGCTCACCTACAGTAACACTCAGGACTCCACTTCCCACAATCCCCCTCACACACCTGTCACTACCACATGCACTCCATCAGCCAATCTGCAGCCACTTCCTAGGAGTGTCTCCCCCAAGTTCTAATTATCATCACCTGTACTTCTTTGTTCATATCTGTATTTATACCCCTCTGTTGGTTTTACCCTTTGCACAGTATTGGCTCCACATTTTCCACCGTTTCCGAGGAAACCCTGGAGTGACCAAGGAAACCCCGGAGAGAGAGAGAGACACCTTCCTTCTTGCTGTAAGGTGATGGCACTGGCCACTACACCATCGTGCCACCATATATTATATCTTCATAGGTCTTCAGCATGCTGGAGCTGAAAATAAATGGCCAGAAAAGGCAAAACTAAAGTGAACAAGGCAAAAGAACTAGAAGATCAGACCGGCCTAGACCTGAATGCAAAGGTACAAGATGGCGGCTTGGTGCTTGAAGAAACAAGGGAAGCAAATGAACAGTTGATTAGTGTCGAATCACTACCTACCGAAATTAGTCGCCTGAGAGATGACATTGAAAAAATTTGGGACTTCATAGGGTCTAACAGAGTGAGTGATTCAACTGCTATTAACACCGAAGAACTCAGAGAAGTCAATGCCCATCTTCTTAAAGAAAACGAATCTTTGCGGTTGAGCCTTTGTTCAATGGAAGAGCGCTGCTCGGCTCTAAAGCAGGAAAGAGATTCACTCTCCCTGGCCTTGCAGCTAGTCTCAAAAGATTTGGTGCTGTGCAAGAGGTCCGACATGAAGACATTACCGTTGATGAAGCTTCATCATGGAAGTCGCCTCCCTCCTCACGCACAAAAAATAAACCTGCTGCAGGCAAAGGAAACATCACTAGAAGTCAGAAAATGACTGAGATGCCAGAGAATACATTGGGTTCGAGCAAGCAAGCTCCAAAGAAGTCTAAAATCATCACAGGAGACTCCATTGTTAAATACTTAAACGGAAGAAAAATGTCTAAATCTCATACTGTTAAAGTCAGCTAATTTCCAGGAGAAACGGTAGATGACATGCGGGATTACGTGAAACCCCTGCTGCGGAGAAAATGTGATCATATAATTCTCCATGCCGGAACAAACTCACTGAATATGTCAAGCCCAAGGGAAGTCGCTAAAAAAATTGTGGACTTAGCTCGTGAAGTTAGTGGTGTAAATCCTTCTACTAAAGTTTCGATATCATCCCTTACAACGCGTTCCGATAAACCCGCAGTTCAACAGAAAATTCCTGAAGTGAATAAAATTGTCCGCTGTTTTTGTCGACAAAACGAATGGGAGTTTATTGGCAATAGCAACATCACAAGCTCCATGTTAAATGCTAGCAGATTACATCTGAACCAGGACGGAACCAAGCAACTGGCTAGAAATTTTATTCAATCTGTAAGGGGAGATAATTAGATGATTGCCGCCTGTGAGTCCGGTATTGCATCCAAGTCTCAGGTACCTGAAAAGTCATTCATTCCCATACATGGTAAGTCTATTGCTGATAAATGTATCATTCCTAGTAAAGGCTTTCTAATTGCTTGTCTTAACATAAATAGATTATTGACACATATAGATGAATTAAGATTATTCATTTTACAACAAAATATAGATATTTTAGCTATTAATGAAACAAAAATTGATCAGTCTGTCCAGGATAATGAAATATATATACCTGGCTATGAAGGGATACGGAAAGATCGCCCTATAAATGGCCTTAATGGTGGTGGGGTTTGTTTATATGTTAAAAATAATCTAAATTATAAAATTCGAAATGATCTTACACACGAGAAACTTGAATTCCTTTCTATAGAAATTACAAATCCCCATTCCAAGACATTTATAGTGGCTACATGGTATAGACCGCAAAAAACACCATGGCCAGTTCCTGAAATTTTTGAAGCATTTGAAGAAATTATTGCAAAAATACATTTAATGAGTCTTGATTTTTACTTGATTGGCGATTGTAATGCAAATATGTTGGCAGGCTCATTAAACTCCGCTTCCCATTCATTGTTGAATGTGATTGATATATTCGGTCTCACACAATTGATTACGCAGCCCACCCGTGAAACCGAAACCTCTAAGTCCTTGATCGACTTATGCATTACAAATACGCCCGAGAAAATCATAGACTCAGGTATCAAGCACTTAGGCATCAACGACCATTCGCTTATATCCATGATTAGAAAAATTCATTATGTAAGTCGCGGCGCCAAACAAATAATTGAAAGAAGGTGTTTTAAAGCTTTTCTTGTTAAAGTTTTTCTCAATGACCTGAAAAATAAAGATTGGAATAAAATAGCATTGTAACAATATGTGGAATCTATGGAAAAATTAATTTATGAGTTGTTTAGATAAACACGCTCCACTGCGGCAGAAACGAATAGGGAAAAAAAACGTTCGCCTTGGGTGGCCCATGAGTTGTTATCCAAAATGCACAAGCGTGATTTTCTCAAAAAGAAAACCGTACAAACAGGTGATCATGAAATTTGGAGCGATTATAGAAAAGAAAGAAATTCTTTTAACAATGCTATTAAAAAAATAAAAGGTGATTATTTTACAGATAGTTTCCAAAGAAATAAAGGGGACATGCGCAAAACTTGGAAACTAATAAATGAGCTAAACTCTCGCCAGCAAAAATCTACAAGTACTGTAGAGCTAAAAATAGACGGAAAAAGCATTACAGCCGATGTTGATCTAGCAGAAGCAATGAATATGCAACTTTGCAAGTACTGGTGAGAGGTTGGCTCATGATATTCCGACAACTCATACTAAGCCAGAATCATATTTAATTCAAATTGATA